>CABEEJ010001528.1:13102-79985 GCA_901482245.1 Timema douglasi
TAAATATTATTATTATTAGGAAGTTGTGGGGCAAAATGGGTATATATATATATATATATATATATATATACACACACATTTTGCACCACAACTTCCTGCTATACTCTATTGTGTTAGGGATTAGGAAGGTAAAATTTAGAGGAAGTGTACCCGAGTTTACGTGGTGGGAGGGTGGAAACCCATTGAGGGAAACCACTCTCAGCACAACCGACTGGGATCAAACCCCGATCTCCTTGTCATCGACAGCCATACTATTGCGAGAGTGACGCCTTAGAACATACGTCCACCTAAGTGGATGTGTTAATATTAATTGTTTGAGAAACCTAATCTTGACCTGGAGGTTTGTGCTGGAGGTCCGGGGCTCAATTCTCGATCCCGGCACAGACTTATCTGACTGCCAAACCCTTCCTTAACCTCTGACAAGACCTGTATTAATCACAACTTGTGAATGTGTGGAATGCCAGGCTTCCACCGTGGTTCGGATCCCACGTTAAACTGTAGGCCCTCCCATTTCATCTCACAATCACCCTACCATTACACATTAGCGTAAGTGCGTATAACCCGAACGGGTAGTAAGACGCGATGCTAATAATAAATAATAATAATAAACTTAATCTTTGAAAACCAGTAATTATTTTTATTTATTTTACCCCCACTCCCCCATCCCCAGTGTTGTGCAAGCTATACCTACGCAATTATGTTTAGCACCACATCTTACTACCCATTCGGGTTGTATACAGGCCTACGCTTATGTATTAGTTACTCTAATGGTTTTAGAGATTAGGAAGGTTTTATTTATATGAAGTGTACCGGCATTTGGGTGGAGGGGAAGCGAAAACCATTTAGTAAAAACCATACTCAGTACACCCGACCGAGATTCGAACCTCGTTCTCGCCATCATCGGCAGTCTAGTCTATCATGAGAGTGACGCCTTAGACTATGTGTCCAATGAAACTACGAATTTTAATCACTCTACTGGGGTAGGAATGTTGAAAATAGCATTGATAGGAAGTACTTCCACAATAGCGCGGAGAGAGAAAGAGAGAGGAAAACCACCCCAAGTGCACCTGTACAGGATTCGAATCCCGACGCCCCAGCCACTATTAAATTGTACTAAATTAACCTGACATTTAGCCCAGGTCCCCACTAATGTGGAATATTTTTTAAACTCCGACTAATTTAGGTCGTCCCTACACAGTATCTTGCATGCAGAGCTATAAATAAAATGAACCGTACAAGTGATTTGCGACAAACAAAAACCTTATCTTCGTCTTTGCTTGGCATGTTTCAAGCATCGCTTCAACTTCGTCTCGCACTTGAAACGTTAGCTTCTCACACCTTCCCAATCCTGTATCCCTACGCCGAACCATATGATCTGCAAAAACATTTGTTTAGCAGCTGTCACTTCTGACAGTCAAAATTTAGTTACAGTAGCCCCATGACTTCTTTGGTGCTGACTGACAGCTCACAGCTGACTTCTGATAGTCAAAATTTAGTTACAGTAGCCTCATGACTTCTTTGGTGCTGACTGACAGCTGCTAAACACATGTTTTTGCAGATCATATGGTTTGGCGTAAGGATACATAATTTGGTCTGGTAACTTTTCAAAGCCGTCAGCTGTGAAATGTCAGTCAGCACCAAAGAAGCCATGGGGCTACTGTATATACCTAAATGTTGACTGTCAGAAGTCAGCTGTGAACTGTCAGTTAACACCAAAGAAGTCATGGGGCTACTGTAGCTATCAGAATAAATATGAATAAGCATATATTCCGGATGTATTAAGTAGTAGTAAGACGCAGTGCTAAAATATATTTGTATGAATAATATGAAACTGTTCAAAATGTGACATTTGCTACGTCTTCTCGACAAGTTGGAAACTTTATATTCCAGCTTTATTAAATTTGTCAATCCCAAAGCGCCGGCAGAGGAAAGTTAGACTTGTTAAAGGGGGGGTTTTGAGATTGAAACTGATGAAAAGTACAAGTTTTAAACCAGAAATACAGTAAACGTTCAAGTTTCAGTTTACAATTCCAATTGAAAGCATATAATGAAACCGTTATTCTGGTCGGAATCCCTTGAGCTATGTACCATTTTAAATATCATATGCGGTACATGAATTATTAATTTCATAAAATCTTGAGAAAATGTCTTATTAGAATTAGTATAGTAATTACACTGGGAATGATATGGATTTACTCAATGTGTTATCTATTTATTTAAAACGTAAAGCGATTCCTTTCGACACTGATTCATGGAACTACCGTCAAGTTTTCGTGTAAAAATAAATAACTTGAAGCTTCTACACCAAGAAGGAAAATATTGAGGGTGTCGTAAAAAGAAAAAGAAAAAGAGAGGGTGTATCTAAACACATCGTGAAATATAGAGGAGCTATTAAACTTTAAAGGAGATTGTGAAATGTAGATAATATATTAAGGGATGTCGTGAAATATAGATAATGTTTCTAAGGATGTGGTGGAATATGGAGGATGTATCAAAGGATGCCGTGAAATATAGATAGTGTATCAAAGATGTTGTCAAATATAGAGGATGTATAAAAGGATGTCGTGAAATATATATAATGTATCAAAGATGTTGTCAAATATAGAGGATGTAAAAAAGGATGTCGTGAAATATATATAATGTATCAAAGAATGTCGTAAAACGTAAATAATGTATCAAAGGATGTCGTGAAATGTAGAGGATCTCGTGAACTATAGATGCTGCATTAAAGGATCTAGTGAAATGTGGAGGATGTATAAAAGGAGCTAGTAAAATGTGGAGGATGTATTAAATAATCTAGTGAAATTTAGATGATGTATTAAAGGATCTAGTGAAATGTGGAGGATGTATAAAAGGAGCTAGTAAAATGTGGAGGATGTATTAAATAATCTAGTGAAATGTAGATGATGTATTAAATGATATCGTGAACTGTGGAGGATATATTAAAGGACCTAGCCTAGTGAAATGTAGAAGATGTCCCAAATGAGGACCACCCTAGTCGAGAAACACTACTTTAAATGGTATTGGATGAATATAGGTTATTTGTTTTGATCTTGAAGTCAATTATTTTAAGACCGCAACACTTTCCCAAACTAATTCAAAAACATGATACAAAGGTGTAGGGTCATTTTATTTAGTTTGACTTCCTGTTTAATTCATTATTTAATTTGTTAAAATAACATACAGTCCAATTTTTATATTAAGAACCGGTATAAAAGCTACTAGATCAATTTGCACTTATTCATACGTCAAGTCACGGAATATTCAGATGTTATTTCTGATAGATATGATCAATACTAAAAAATAACAATAATAATATAGTGAGAAACATCAATGATGACCGCAAAACATAATGTTTATATATTTTTTAAATGTCCTTCATACCAAAATGTAACAGACCTCTTAATCTTGGTGGGTAGCTTCTAAGCACAAGAGCTTTATAACGAATTAATCTACGGGGCAAAGACGATGAGTGTAGTTCCGAGAAACAGTGGCCCGTATTGGCAATGAGGGGTTGAGAATACCGGAGTGATAAAAAAAATATGTTTAAGACTCACCGCTAGTGCACCCAACAGAGTTTCGAACCCTCGCAACGGCATTTTAGTCCTTCGTGACTTTAAAAGCAAAGACCATCGGTGCAATTAATTGACAAGCAATTTAGATTTAAGTTATTCCTGTGTAATAAATTGCAGTTGGTTTTAATTTGTCTCGCTGAATTAAGAAGGACAAGGGTGGTAAGGGTAAAGGAAGAGCGGTGGGTGGGAGGGGGTGGCTACTACCAGAAAGAAAATTACTTCGTTCATTAAGTCTGTTTCTAGTCTCATGGATTTTTTTTTTCCTACTGCACCTTCCCTCCTCTAACGATTTCAATGTGCTTTTCGTTAAGAGCAACAGCAGCAAGAAAATTCACCCTTTCTTGTCTTTTCAAGCTCTCTCGACTAATTAAGAATCGTTTAGTTATACATTATTTTGCTCCTTCTTAAAATAGTTCGTCCTTTATTTCAACTCAATGGAGCAGCAAAACAGCCGCTCGCGAGAAATTTTGTAGGCCGCATCTTAGGTGTAATCCTTAAGTCACGTAACTCTTTTTTATTATCCTTTTGTTTGACACCGCTTCCCACCATGTAGACATTAGAGCTCCTTCCATGTAGCACCTTGTATACATTAGAGCTCCTTCCATGTAGCACCTTGTATACAATAGAGCTCCTTCCATGTAGCACCTTGTATATATTAGAGCTCCTTCCATGTAGCACCTTGTATACAATAGAGCTCCTTCCATGTAGCACCTTGTAGACATTAGAGCTCCTTCCATGTAGCACCTTGTATACATTAGAGCTCCTTCCGTCTAGCACCTTGTAAACATTAGAGCGCCTTCAATGTAGCACCTTGTAGACATTAGAGCTCCTTCCATGTAGCACCTTGTAGACATTAGAAGCTCCTTCCATGTAGCACCTTGTAGACATTAGAGCTCCTTCCATGTAGCACCTTGTATACATTAGAGCTCCTTCCATGTAGCACCTTGTAAACATTAGAGCTCCTTCCATGTAGCACCTTGTAAACATTAGAGCTCCTCCTATGTAGCACCTTGTAAACATTAGAGCTCCTCCTATGTAGCACCTTGTATATATTAGTGCTCCTTCCATGTAGCACCTTGTAAACATTAGAGCTCATCCTATGTAGCACCTTGTATACATTAGAGCCCCTTCCATGTAGCACCTTGTAAACATTAGAGCTCCTCCTATGTAGCACCTTTTATACATTAGAGCTCCTTCCATGTAGCACCTTGTATACATTAGAGCTACTTCCATGTAGCACCTTGTAGACATTAGAGTTCCCCCGTATAACACCACGTAGACACTTTGTAAACATTAAAGCTCCCTTGGAGGTATAGACTACATAGACTGAATACTATGGCTGCCTTACTTCCAAAACCTTGTATGTAAAATATATAATTATATTGAAGTTTATTTTCGATTGATGGAGCATTTTGTGGGCAAACCAATATACAGTTATTTGTTCCGATTGGTCAATAGCGTGGGGCCACTCGTTTGAAAATACTTTAGTTGTCTTGAAACTATAATCATCAAATTTTATTTAGAATTAGTTCCAGATGGAAAGTTTATTTCTAACTTAATATGTTTATCGTGATATACACAGTTATAAATCTACTTAAAAATTAATTATGGTTCAGGACCTTTTTGAAAATAAAACTTTAACTCAATAATTAATATTTCGCAGATTGTACAATCCAAGAATAATTCAAAGTCTCAAACTAAGTTCTAAACTAATCCATACCAAATGCTAAAAGGGCTATCGATTCGATTTTGTTTAGTAGGCAATTAATGTATTCGTATGTTTTTATTTAGTATCAACTGACATGCATTTAACATAAATGAATAGTCTCTACTGCAAAGGTGAGTAACATATTTTTTAATGTAGCAGCAGCTATGGCGAATCATCACACTGTGTAAAAATTGATAAATTAGGTTGCTCAATAGAACTTTTAAAACAACACACACGGTTTGAACTAGATTATTCAAAACATCTACACTCTTGATTTTACAACTCAGTTACAACTGCCTCCAACGTAAAATGATGAAAAATATTCAAATTGAAAATATAAGACAATTTAATGCCAAATTTGACAATTTTTGTTGTCTGACAAGTTGCAGAAAAATTGACTAAATTATCTTAACTCAATGCACATCTCAGCTGCAGCTTCAAATTTACATAAAAAAAATTCGAGGTCTGTATTTTGACTTGATGAATCCCATTGAAGAGATCATCCATTCACACATCCACGGTGATCCAAACATGGAATATAATTTTTAAATGCCCAACTTCATGAGAGAGCGTTGTTAGTCAAGAGTAAATTTCCGGATATTGAAGCATAACCTATATTTATTGTTAACTTAAGCAGTTATTATGAGTTTTAGTGAATAGCGTAATGGAACGTCACTTGCTCTCACTTTCGAAAATAAGAGTACAAGTATACATATTTTTTTTAGTACGTAATGATCCTTAAAAACTAGCAGTATTATTATTATTATTATTATTATTATTATTATTATTATTATTATTATTATTATTATTAGCACCGCGTCCTACTACCCGTTCGGGTTATACGCACTTACGCTAATGTGTAATGGAAGGGTGATTGTGAGATGAAATGAAGGACCTACAATTTAACGTGGAATCCGAACCACGGTGGAGGCCTGGCATTCCTCACGTTCACAAGTTGTGATTAATACACGTCTTGTCAGAGGTGAAGGAAGGGTTTGGAAATCAGATAAATCTGTGCCGGGACCGGGGAAACTAGCAGTAAACAAAAGAACCAATTGTAAAAGATCTCCCCGAACAGAAATGTAATTTTTAAGTGACCTTGACCGATTTCTTTCTAAGAAGGGAAATCATCCAATAGGACGCGGTGAGGATTGAAAGAAGCCCTCGTGGCAGCCGTTTGGAAAAAACCCTCAGCACACCAGCAGAGAGATTCGACGTGTGTTAAGCCACTTACATAGTCACTCCAACTCAATATCAATTATGTATATTCATTGTTTGGTAATAGTAACTAAGGTACAGGATAAGTTAATATTAAAATGTAATTTATGATCTTGGAGGACGCTGCCTATCTGTGACGTCACCCGCTGTCGGAACAGGATTTCCCATTTTAATGAATTTACTTTTAACTCGTCGAGTTGTAAAGATATAACGTTGGAAAAACCCCATACATTCTTAAATGATTCTGGGGTGACCTGGTGGTCTAGGGGTAAGGTGTCAGACTTTTGTGCTGAGGGTCCAGGGTTCAATCCTCGGTCCCGGCACAGATTTATCTGATTACCAAAACCTTCCTTCATCTCTGACAAGACGTGTATTAATCACTACTTGTGAATGTGTGGAATGCCAGGCCTCCACCGTGGTTCGGATCCCATATTAAACTGTAGGTCCTCCATTTCATCTCACAATCACACCTACCATTACACATTAGCGTAAGTGCGTATGAACCGAACGGGTAGTAAGACTCGGTGATTATAATAATAATAATAATAATAATAATAATCTTAAATGATTCTAAAAATAGTCCTACAGTGTCACAAAATTATTATTTTTATCTTTAAGTAGTTTTTTGTAAATTTATTTTTTAATCAATCATATGCATCGTAGGTTATTTGGCTTGGTCACTAAAATGTATTGCAGGAGTCTTCGTGACAGGATGGATATTAAAAAAAAAGTCCGTGGTAGGATATATGTATATCTAGATCTATTCAGTTCAGTAAAATTAAAAAGCAAGACAATGTTTTCAAGGCGCAAATATTAAAGTGACTGTGTAAACTCGTCAGGGGAAGAGGGAAAAGGTTATCAGAAAATAGACAAGAACCTTCTCAAGATGAACTTCTCATTTTCTTCCTTCTCTTCCAAGTTTTGTACATTGGCGTCTAAGTGTGATAGTGCTTAGACTGCTTAGGTGTGTTAAGTTTAGATGCAACTCGCTTCGAAATCTCCATGTAGGCAACGTAGTTAATT
Source organism: Timema douglasi (assembly GCA_901482245.1). Classification (NCBI taxonomy): domain Eukaryota; kingdom Metazoa; phylum Arthropoda; class Insecta; order Phasmatodea; family Timematidae; genus Timema; species Timema douglasi. Next base: position 20,627 of record CABEEJ010001528.1, read on the forward strand.
TATGTTATCTTACACTTAAATCAAACTCAGTCTAATAATTGGTCGGGAACGTGAAACTATCTGGCACCAGAAAATAATATGTTTAAATTTTTTAATCTGGCGCTGAGATATAAACTGAAGCACGTAAATTCAGGGCGGTCAAACATATATAACTTGGTCAGGATCCGAACCAAGGACGTCGGGGCAGATACGACCACGTGCCGTTCTAATATCTGTGATTGAATAATTCCAGTAAATTTGCAAGTGTTTCAGACTGCGAAGAGAAAGAAAAAATATCTTTAAGCCCGCACCTGTCCATTAAGACAAAAGTATGGGAATTTATCTACTTTAATTTGTAACACCTAAGTAAAATGGATCACGCACGCATTTAAATGCCAATATGAATTCATAGAAATAAGAAAAATATGATTAACATTTCTGGGCCAGGTTTTTCGTCCAGCCTAATGATATGGAGGTAATATTAAACTGTAACCAGAACACGCCGTCAGGTAGAGATTAATCTACTTTGAGAAATGGCAAACTTAATTTCATCACACTTCTATGGCCAATTCACCACTTGTAGCGATTGGAGGAAGGTTTACTCACCTCGGGTCTATTGTATAAGAAGGATCAGTGAATGTGTACTAATATTTAAAACCCTGATATATTATATAATCCTAGTTTCAGGTGAGATTGCTAGAGCGGATTAGTTTTCATTTAATACTTCCCTGAAAATTTGCCAAATATCTAAATAGAACTAGTATAATCGAGATATCCATTTTTTTTTTTAAAGTTCACACTTTAGTTTAATAAAACGCTAGTACAGGAAACATTATCGAATGAGTTCCAATAAAAGTAATAACAGCAATAACAATTTCTCTTTTCACCCGCCTCGGTGGCGTAGTTGGCTAATGCACTTGTCGTGATGAGCTCGACTGCTGAGGACGGGGAGATCGAGGTTCGAATCTCGGTGGGGTGAACTAGGGGTGGTTTTTCCTAAATGTCTTTCCTCTCTCTCTCTCTCTCTCCACACAAATGCGAGCTCACTTCCTCTAATTCAACCTTACCAATTCCTAATCCATTAGAGTAATTAGTACTTAAAGCGTATAACCCGAACGGGTAGTAAGAACGCGGTGCTAAATATTAAAAATTTCTCTTCTCACACTCACGTGTGGACTACAGCGTTTTTTTGGTGGTTGACATTTCCCAATAATGTCGGCTTTGGTGTATAGGCTTATCAGAAATGTTTTATTTGTATTTTTTTTAGCACCGCGTCTTACTACACATTCGGGTTATACACTTATTTAGTAACTACGTTAATGGGTAAGGGATGGGAAATGTTGAATTTAGAGGAAGTGTAACAGCATTCGGGTGGAGAGACAATGGGGAAACAATTCAGGGAAAACCACCCTCAATATGCCCGACTGGGATCGAACAACGATCTCCACGTAATCTGCAATTTAATATATTGCGAGAGTAGCGCCTTAGACCATGCGGCCACCAAAGCAGTTTTTTATTTAATATATATTTAACGTGCACTTTCTGAATCAACTGATTATATCAACACACGACTTATAAACTAACTTAAATCTAGAACAAACACAACACCCAGTCCCCCAGCCTTTAATTTATCCCTGTAGAGCGGGAGGAAAGCGGGGAGGAACCCACAATTTACCAATGGTAAATTGTCCGATCATGCCAAGAATCAAACCCAGCACCCTTAGCTCAGAAGGCAGACACACTACCAATTGAGCAAAGGTGTAGGACTCTCCCAACAGAAATACTAGTATTCCAATATTATAATTAAATACTTTATGAAGACTTCCCCTTCCAATATAATTCATGATTCGGAATTTCTACCGTAAAATGTTAAGCCTACATGGCCTCCATTGATAAGACAATCCTCCCTCTTTATTAGATTCTCATCATCTTGTCCTGAAATGCCTCCTTAAGGAGAGCAACGCTAAAGAGGAAAACACGTAAACAAGCGAGAACATTAAAACGCTTTGTTCTCAATAATAATCAAGAATAATGATCCAAACCATAAATAAAGTTTTCTTATTTCTCCCAAAAACAGGTCGATATTTGCCCCCCGAGTGGAGAAAACAAGAATCCTCGTCTAGAAAACAAGAAGGAATGTCAGCCTCTATGAAATAAGCAACCGCTCCATACTAGTCTTACCACCCATCCGGGCTATATACTTATTTAAACAAATGGGGTAGAGATAGGGAAGCTAGTATTTAAGAAAGAAATGTACACGAATTTGCGTGGAGGTAGAGTAGAAAACTATTTGAAGTGTGCAGGGGGGAAATGGGGAAAGTCCAAATTTATCTCAAATTGAGATAGTGCTTCCATCTGGTAGGCAATAATTAAACCTTTCTAATGAACTTTAGATTATCTTTTAAAGAGGTTTCTGTTTGTTTTAATTGAATTAAAAATTAATTGCTGTGGTCTTTGTGGGCGTTGAGATATACAAGTTGTTGTAGATGAGAGATAAAAGTTGTTGCCAAGTTTCTTTTTTTAAACTTTCAATTCATAAGAACGGTTTTTTTTTAAATAAAAAAAAAGACCTTCACCTTACCGGTAAAACATCCCAGACGAGCCTGACGAACTATCCCGCGTTCTCACCAATGCGATAAGATAGAAATAATCAACATTAAAAGGGGGTCATCTTCAGTAGTATTTAAACGCACTGATGAAGTTCAGGTGTGTCGTAACATTTAAATACCAACTTGTTATTCCAAAATAACAATGACTCCAAAACGAAGTTGAATGTTATCAACAATACTTCAAAAAAAAAGTTTAGAGTTGGCTAAATTATAAAATGACATCTTCTGTGGTCTAGTGGTAGTAGTTCCTGACTACAAATCCAGACTTCCCGAGTTCGATCCCCGGCGCTTCCAGATTTTTCTGTGAAGCTGCGGGCCTGGAACGGGGTAGACTCAGCCTCGTGAGGACAATTGAAAAGCTACTTGAATAAAAATATAGCGGCTCCGGTCTAGAAAACTGATATTAACGCGGGGGGAGGGGGGGGACTGACCATATAACACTCTCTAGCCGTAAATGTAGGCACTATTTTCGCCTAAATGCGGCGGTCGCTCAGTTGGTATAGCTAGCTTACACCACGGAGTTAATTAAATCTTACGACAAATTGTCGTAGATCTATGATTAAGGTGAAGGGTATAAAAGACTATATCTAACCTTCCTTACACAAATACAATCAACTGTTATGATCACCAACAATAAATTAAATATTAGACCTATTTAAAGATTATGTATATGGTTTTGAAACATCAGTCGCCATTCCATAAGAACTAGATCAGTGTGAGATTTTATTATTTAATTTTTTTTACGATGACGCGCTTAAGTTAGTATGGAATCCATTTTGTTAATATATTTTCTGTCACGAGTTCCTACTTTTAAAGAGTTGTATTTATTGTTGTTGTTGTTGTTTATGAATAGTTTGTTGACCCTGTCTTACAGAGTAGAGACAGCTCTGGCCGACTTCTGTTTCTATTGGAATTATACTTGGAAATGAGGGCCACGGCGAGATCCCCCGATATCTTGTAAACCGTTATGAGAGAGCACTGAGACGCTGCACAAGTTAAGAAATCCTCCGATTGTATTTAACAAAGTAATTTAACCGCTTAGGTTGTCGAATATTCTAAAGCAGCGTTTTTCAAACTCTGTTCCGTCATAGTTATCTCAGGCTTCCCAAGGCAAGTTTAGAATATTCTGTATTTGTTTTTCACAATATAAATTATGAAATAGCGCCAGTAAGAGAATTAGTATCACCAATTTTTTTTAAATGTGAATAAATGACATTTTCCAAAAGCGCAGCCAGAGCAACTGATTGATGTTTTCCGTTTGGTTTATAATTGTAAAATTTAACTGTCATTGAATAGCCATGATATTATTGTAAAACATTTCATGAATGCTCTAGCATTTATTTTTTCTGATTCAAGTGCTCCTTTAACATACAATGAATCGGAACCCTTGGTCTACGGGTAGGGTGTATTGCAAATGGTATTTATTAAATGGTTTTCAAAACCGCCTCCACGCAAATCGGGGTATACTTTCTATAAAATCAGCCTTCCTCATCCAAAACATATCAACATAATTATTACATGTGTGTACAACACAAAAATGGAAGTTTTACATATAAAAAAACTTAAGTTTAAGTCTAAGAATCTAGAAGATAATCAATCAAATGTGTAATTATCTCATTTAAAAAATGTTTAATTTCTGAGATCAAAGTATGCCTAAATGGTTAGAAACATAAATCTAGTATTCCTCAAACAAATAAACTAATTTTGTAAGTGTTATATTTGAGAAACGTTTTACTGATTTTAAAATTCAGAAATACCACCTCTTTTGTAGCACAAACAGAGACTGTGAGTTATTTTAAATATAATGGGGTGTGCTGTGTGTTGAATTTATGCCTCAGATAACACTGTTAACTTGTGAAGCTGCTGAAAAATTCAAACAAATATTAATTTTGTTAGTTACTAACTTACTCTATAGCACTAGGTATTCGAAATTTCATTGCCGGTCTTATAAAAGTACGCCACCTATCGCTATCTTGAGCTAGTTCCATCCAGGTCAACTCATTACACCCTATCTCTTTCAGGTCCATTCAAATATTATCCTCCCATCTGCGTCTAGGTCATCCCGATGGTCTCTTCCCATTGGGTTAGCTAGTCAGTAGCATGAACAAGGTTCTAGATTCATCCATTCATGCTGCATGTCTTGCCCACTGTAATCTACAAGGCTTGATTTTCTTATCAAGGTCTTGTGATGAGTACAGAGTATGTAACTCACCATTATTTAACCTCCTCCATTCGTAATTAATTCTCATTCCTTTTTGGACAAATTATCTTCTTAGTCGCCTTGTTTTCGATTTTTCTAAAATACATTGATTAAATATCAAAATAATTACTATCACGACATTTTCAATAACCTCTAAACCGACCAAGCATTCAATAATATTCCCCAGAGAGCTCATGTAAAAAAAAGCTATTTCCTCATAGAAATACTTTCCAAAAACAAAACTACTAACAAAGAGATCGCATGGCCATCTCTTTAATTATTACACTACAATAAAAACCACAATTTGAGGATATTTCCCTTCAAGTAGGCGACGCCCTTAACCTTGGTATTATAAATACATTTTTTATAGGAAGGGGCTTATATACAAGTCAATAGATTTACTTTCACATATTCATTAATCAAGTCAGGTGAACTATAGTTGTCACTTTTGATAGATATTATCAATATATATAAATTATTATTATTATTATTAGCACCGCGTCTTACTACCCGTTCGGGTTATACGCACTTACGCTAATGTGTAATGGTAGGGTGATTGTGAGATGAAATGGAGGACCTACAGTTTAACGTGGAATCCGAACCACGGTGGAGGCCTGGCATTCCCCACATTCACAAGATGTCTTGTCAGAGGTGAAGGAAGGGTTTGGTAATCAGATAAATATATGCCGAATACATATAAAATAATAATAATAATAATAATAATAATAATAATAATATAGTAAAATGTTAGCAATGTTGACCTCAAACAAACATGTTTGTATTCTCTAGAAGTTTGTTGCTATCCGAATGAGTTTTTATCTCCCTCAAAGGCAGTTAGGCCGTTGTGGCAAGCTACAAGGTACTAGGCCATGAATCTTGTGGGGGGAGAAGGGTGTTTGCAGACCTGCAGCAGAGAGAGGAAGGGGGTAAAAGCGGGGATAGGGCCCTAAACACCAAGGCTATCCATTACAAGCAGGGGTGGGGAGGTTCTTGGATCGATTCCAGGCTAGCCCTAAACACACGAACAACCAGTCAATGGGAGGACAGGCTAAAGAATGACCAACTAGAGTCGGACTTTAACCTATTTATAAAAAAACCCAACCAAACCTTGCCTGGAAATAGAACCTAAAAAAAGATTCATTGAGTTAAGAGTCCCTCCCCTCCCCCAACCAAGAGACAAAAGAATCCCAAATATGACACCATTTGTTACATCGATAGATATATCTTATATTGACACTTTGATGTCTTTCTGAAAGTTGTTTATATGGGTGTATCTTATATAACAGGGAGGATTTTTACGGTTATTATGGAAGTGCGGGTAGGGGAACACGGATGATCCAATTTAACGGTAGGTTTTATCTCCTATCACAAATAAACACGTCTTTAACAAAAAACAAAATATATTTTTTCAAGCGGATTTTGATGTTCACCAGACTACAAGATCGCAACCCCACGTCTTTGGAGTCCCACGATTTGCCCAGGAGTCTAGTTCACACGTAGACTACCCGAAAAAGAAAAATTCAAAGAAAAGAAATACTCGGAATAATGTACGTATTAACTATAAAATGAATAACTTCCGAAAGAAAGATCGAACGGGATTAAGAATACAAACAAATCAAATTAAGGCTGGAGCTTAGTGTATGCGAGAAAAGTTCAGTGTTTTTGCAGTTTGTATATCAAAACATTTAATTGATCATACGAAATCAAGTATTGCTCCAGTAGAAACACTAGAGTTTAATTAATTTATTTTTCACATGGTGATATCATCAGTTCTTGAAAATCTGTCAAGGGTGTCCTGAAATTGTATGACAACTATGTGTCTTAATTTAAAAGGTTTTTCATCTGATGGCGCTATGCTCCTGATATATATTCAACAAATGTTGATATCACCATGTGTGGAAAACCAAATTCTTATGTTTCTACTGAAGAAATGTTTGATTTATTTTGGCCAAAAAAAAGAATTTTCTATAAAAGACTGCAAACACAACAACCTTTTCTCGTGTCCCTTACACTCTCAAATTATAGCTGCCTGATTTAAAAGAAATATAAAAACAATTATCACAGTTAAAGTTTAAGAATGGCAGTTCTGAAGCTTCCAAACCACCAAAACTCAACTATATCAGAATTTTCAACTGTGACCCTCACGTATTTCTTACATTAATGTCAGTTCTGAAGCTTCCAAACCACTAAAACAATCCTATATTATTTTATAATACTCTCTTTTGGTCCTGTTAATTATAGGTCTAACTTTATTTGTATGAGTTAGGTTAGATCCATGTTTCTAACTATTTTTATCGCAGATTTGAAATATTTCACTTTAAACGTCAATGAAATGGAACTAATTTCACTTTTCAAATAATTATTTTAAACATAATAAAACTTAAAATACAAGTTTTTAATCCAACAAGGACATGTTGATATCTTTCACCTTCATTTTGGTGTGAAAGATATTTTGAAAACACCAGATACTTGTTAAATAACGCGGTGTTTCTGATTGGACGTTTGCATGTCACAACTCTTCGTTAATTGGATCCCTCAACGTACACTTTATGAACCAACTGATTATATCAGAACACGACTTACAAAATAACTCAATTATAGAACAGACATAACACCAAGTCTTGAAGCGGTTAATTCATCAGGGCTAAAGACGGAACTTTAATTTCCTCAACGATAAATGTTTTGACCGTGCCAAGAATAAAATCAGGGATCCATAAAGTAGACGGACGCACTACAAACTAATCCACGGGGAAAGGTAAGGTGGCGTGATTTTAAGGGTCTCAATAAGCAAGCAGCAATCTATGATTTAAAAAAAAACACCATGGTGGGCACACAAACTCATCAAGCTCTATTGATTTGGTCTGTCGGGGATGGGGAAGTCAAGGTTCAAATCCAGGATGGGTGTTTTGAGAGTGTTTTATCACTAAATTGTTTCCCACTCTTCTTCCACACAAATTCCGGTACATTTCTTCACAATCCTACCTTTTACTTACCTACACTATTAGTTAAATTAAATGTACGGATATTCCAGAGGGGTGGTAAGTTGCAATTATATATAGCCTATAAGAGACTGATAAAATCAATAAAAAAAAGTATTCTAAGACCCTCCTAATTTTTGAATTATCAAGTTTAATCTAAATACAAAATTGTAATTCTTATATAAATAAAACAAACAATTACTTAGCACTCAAATGTGTTTGTAATAAGTCCAAGTTTCGTATTTGCAAAGAGGAAGTTTCTAGACATTTAAAAGCAAGGAAGAATAAGTTGAATGTTCTAAGGTTGGCATTGGAAAGAGCAAAATTAATTAAAAACGGATTTATGGCGAGCAGCAAATTTTGGCTCACTAGAGGCAAACAAACAAATTACTTGACGAAACTTTCTTACCCTTACCTCTCGAAACCAACCTCATGGTTTTCATTCAAACTCGTTCGAATATTTCTCACGTAAACATTTAAGATGTTTTTTAAGTAGCTTATAAATAAGTCAATGAAAAATAATTATATAATAGTAGCACTGATGCCGATCAGAAATGATACTGATTATCAATGAATATTTGAAGTTAACATATTTAATTACCCTCTAACTTAGATACATTCTCACCATTGCGTAACAAACCAAGAAGAGGCAATTATTTAAATAAAACCTACGAAAAGAAAATACTTACATTTATACACCAAAGTGATAATTGCAATATTTATTGACATATTTTCGATATTTGTAATAAAATAAAGTAAATTGACCACGATCAATTGTTTGAAACAATTACCTATAGTAATAGATTGTTTGTAAATAGTGTTGATAGTAACTTATTATTTCAAATATTGATTTAATAACATTTCAGTGTCACTTCAGGAAAAGGACTGTCTCACACTAATGTGCGTGCGCTTTTCATGTTTAAAAGGCGTTACAACTTGACTAGAAGTTAATTTGAATGTGATAGTAAAGTTTATCTGCTAAAGCGTGCTTTGGGGCACACTTCAATTTCAAATTCCATTTAATTTGATTAAAATTTAATTTTAAACCTATTTATAAAACTGAGAGCTTACAGCCATCAACTCTTTATAAAGTAACTTCTAAATGTTTCGTCCTAGCTATAATGTAATATAAACATAGTACAACTATTTACATATATAGTATAAATATATATAAATAGCTGTACTATATATATAAATATAAAAATAAGTAGTTTTACTATATTTATATTACATTATTTACATATATAGAAGGTACTATATATATATATATAAATAGTTGTACTACATAATTGCTGGGACGAAACATTTAGAAGTCACTTTTTTTATATATATATATATATATATATATATATGTGTGTGTGTGTGTGTGTGTGTGTATGATAGCAGACCCACTTCCCCCCTCCCCCCTAGGTGGTGAAACCGAGCCCGGAACCAGGGGCGAAGCGTGGGATCCCCTCTAAGTGACGGTGGAACTTTTTTGTCTAGGAGTGGGAATTAGCAAAAATGAAAAAGGAGTTTTTAAGGGACTTTGACCCCCAAACCAAACATACAAGCCCTCAGCAAATGTGTGAAATTGTATGCACCTGTACAATATTTGTAATGGTCCTCTTACAGGATTAAAAAAAAATTAGTGTGTGCCTAAAAGCTATTTAGAGTGGTTCACGCCTGGAATTTTTTGGGAAATCCGATACCTTTTATAGAAGCTATTTGAAATGGTCTTCTCCTGACACGTCTTTGGAAAATTCTATCTCTAGAATCAATTTGTATTTTGATACAAGGCCAGTTTTCAGCTATACATTCTATAATATCAGGTAAAGGAGTGCAATTTTATGCCAGGGGATAGGGGATTATTAACATTGGAGGAGATGCCCCCTCCGATTCCTCGACCACTACTGCTTGTAGATTTTTTTAAAAAACATTTTTGTCATTTTTACAAAACAAAGGTAATGTACAAAAATTAATACATAACTGTGCACTGAAATGTTACGCACATGATTAAATACTTAGATTTAAAATTGAACTTGATTCAATTCTCATCTCTCTTCCTAATAAACTGAGGCCAAGCCCTTGGCAGTCCTGAGCTCAGTACCATGGTGCCAATAGTCGCTCCCTCGTGTTGGACGTGTCTATTGGAATTTTTTCAAGCTTCTGATTATTCTCATAAAGCTGGCGTGTGCTCTATAGGCCAAAACTATAACTCCAGCCACATGATTGCGGGGATCTGAATCCCCACCCCAACCCCCCTTGGAGTCTCACCCTTGCAAAAAGAATCACTTTTTAAAATGTTGGGGCCTGGGGGTAACTTCATCACTTAAGTAATCAATGTGCTTAGTTTCAACTTTATATCTTATCAGAAAGTTTGAGAAAAACTCTGGACAGATATTGCTTGTATTTATATGGCTATACTGTACCCAAGGGGTGTAAGGAGGCTGGTTTATGGGGTTCAAACCCCCTCCTCTACCGACATTAAATTCTCCCTACACTCATGACTGTCGGACAAAATGCTGGATTATCCAGAAATAAACTTATATGTAAATAAGACACAATAGGATTAGGAATTAAGGCTTAAGTCGACGATATTTCCTCAAATAAGAGGAATAAAGTATTTTTAAAGTGTACATATCTTTATTAGCACTAATAGAGTAAGATCACCGTTAGATAATAGATTGCTACGTTTTAAAATCAGGTTGGGGGAGGCGGGGTGCAAAGTTATGGAGACGGGAAGAAAAGGGGATGAACATTAAATTATATTTTCTAGAGTCCCTGTCTCTGTTTGACAACAGATGGCGGGAGCTCGGTGGAGTGTCACAAAAACAAAAAACAGGGAAGCCATTTATGTACTAGCCCCAACATAAAAAGACACACACACACAAGAACGAAGTTCCACCATTTTGTTGAACTAAATAAAACTAAGACAAGAGTTAGTGCTTTCAATTGAAAGTACACTAACACATTATTTTATTCTGCGGTAATATTATAAATAATTTTAAATAACAATTATATCAGAAAACTATGATGTTTAATAGTATAAGAGTGATGTGATCTATTTTTAATATTTTAATACAATGGCAAAATTTTTGAAGATGTTAGCAATAAGGTTTTATTGACTGAGCGAAGTGAGGTTTTGTTTAAACTTGACCATTTGACATATCGTCTATCTGTCTTTCCGTCTAGATATTTGTTACATGATAATTGTCTAATGCGTGAATTATTTTTTTTTAGCAAATTTGGGCAAAGACATTCTTTGAACCTAGGACAAACAACCAATGTACCAAGTTTTTCAATTCGGTTACTTGTTTCAATGTGATGGCCACTACAAAAGTTCATCGCTTATTAGCTCATCTCAAGTGATTTGAATTTAAAATTTTAAGTATCCGATTGAGCACACATATTAAAAAAATGGCATCTATTGCGATCCATCTATTTATACTGAATACTATATTAATTTTTCCGTCTGACTTGATCACCAACTAAAGAAATATTAACCTCAAATCCAAGGAGAAATTATAAGAGAAATTTCAACTTGAAAGCCAAAGACATTATTTTAAGGCCGTGGTAACGATAAGATAATGACATTGTTTTTAATATGATGTTTTTAGCATTTTTTTAAATGTAGGAAGCGAGGTACACTGTTCACATAAATATTATTAGAATAAGTTTCCATACAAACTTCGTTGTTATTATAATATATCGCTGTGGAAAATATTGTTTCTATACATTTTTGAAAATAAAAAATAAATGATCATTTGTAGTTTAAAATATTTTAAGTTCTTTAAAGAACATTTGAATCACTTTATTGAAACAAATGTATAGTTTGATTGGTAATTAGATTAGTAAAGTCCATTGTAAATTGTCATTTAAATATTCCCAGTTATGATTTTAATGTAATATTTATATTCACTTGTTTTTAATAGTTAAATAGATTTCAAATTATACAACATTTGAACTTATTCTTATAAAAGGGTAAATGGATAGAATAGTTTGCCTTCACGATGTAGACATTAATTAATCTGTTTTAAGATATTCTGGATTAATACTTGTCAGACGAAGTTACCAAATGCTTATCAGAACTTAATGTTATATGAAATAGAGCTATCAGGTGTTTGAAACTTAATTTCCTATTACACACATTTTTGAATAATAATTCTTAATTCTCTATCAGAGCTAGCATAAGTTCAGGAATTAACTCACAATAACACAAACCTAACTAATGTTTCGGACTTAATTACCCATGATACAGACCTACCGATTGTTACGAAGTTAGTTCTATAAGACAAAGGGTCCGCTAATGACGAAGAGTTTGCTCCTCGTTTTCGGTATTACTGACGCTTGAGAGGTAATGTACAGTTATTATTATTATTATTATTATTATTATTATTATTATTATTATTATTATTATTATTAGCACCGCGTCTTACTACCCGTTCGGGTTATACGCACTTACGCTAATGTGAAATGGTAGGGTGATTGTGAGATGAAATGAAGGACCTACAGTTTAACGTGGAATCCGAACCACGGTGGAGGCCTGGCATTCCTCACATTCACAAGATGTCTTGTCAGAGGTGAAGGAAGGGTTTGGTAATCAGATAAATCTTTGCCGGGACCGAGGATTGAACCCCGGCCGCCAGCATAGAAGTCTGACACCTTACCCCTAGGCCGCCAGGTCACCGACTAATGTACAGTTCAATGTGAATAGTAAGATGGATAGAACCCTACTAGATCTACCTTTGCGTATTCATACATCAAGTCATGTTATCTGCAGAAGTCATTTTTGATAGATATTTTCAATACACATAAATTACATTAATAATAATATAAAATTCTATCAACAAATTTGAGCGCACAAAAAAAACTAGTTTGTAATTTCGATAAAGTTTCTTCTTACCAAAGTCCTGCTGTATTCGGGGTTGATTTATAATAACCCCAAAGTGTTAGAGGTCTAGAAAAATTTAAACAAAGTCATAATATTATTAAAAGATAAACATTTGTAATATTAAAGAAGATGTAAGACTATCCGAGATGCCGCAAAGCCCTCCTTCCGAGTCACAAAGGACATTTAAAAAAAAATTGTACCAGACTAATAATACAAGGAAAATAAACTTTCGTATTTGATAATATCTTTAATGATCTCCATTCGGGAATGGACATCTTGCCGATGCCGTGGGATGCATTCCGGAATTTTCAAAAATTCCATGTTGTGATAAAATAATTAATCTAGAATGGTGACCGTTTTGACTTGGTCAACGTATGCTCCATTTTACTAACATCTTAAATGGATGCTATTTCGAGTGGATATAATTTTATCAGCCCAAAGTTTTACCTCTTCATATCAAAGCTTTCAGGAAATGTAAATCTTAACAGGCGTATAAGGTAGTATTGAAGAGCNATTGAAAAGCCCCCCCCCCCCCCGGTCTTAAACCACATTAGACACACTTTAACAAAAGACTGCTCTCCAAAGATTTTAGTTATATATATTATATGTCTATTATATATATATATATACACACATATATCATGTATATGACCCGCCTCGGTGGCGTAGTTGGCTAACGCGCTTGTGTTGAGCTCGACTGCTGAGGACGTGGAGATCGAGGTTCGAATCTCGGTCGGGTGAACTGGGAGTGGTTTTTCCTAAATGGTTTTACACTCTCCCTCCACGCAAATGTGGGCTCACTTCCTCTAGTTAAACCTTCCCAATTCCTAATTCAATAGAATATTTAGTATTTAAAGCGTATAACCCGAACGGGTAGTAAGATGCGGTGCTAAATATTATTATTATTATTATGTATATGTCTAACTAGCCTATTCCAAATAGATTAGAAAGGGAACCAAATGAAGGAGAAGTCAAACTCTCCCAATCTGATCAATTAGGAAATACATTTTTCCGTTTCCTTTAATTCGACTAAGAGAATAGACTAATTTTTCTAACAGTTTTATAAATACGAGCCGTACTCTGGCGGTGACTCGTCTAAGCAAATTTTCTCACTTTACAAAGCCACAAGGTTATAATGATGACATTATATATGTCCTTTTTAATTAATTTATAGATATAATAATATGTGATCTAACCTGATAATATTCCAAGTTCACTATTATTTAACACTATCTTTAACGGTCCACGCGGTGTATCTCTCTATCAGCCAGCCAAGCGAAATCTTCTCAGAAAGCGAAAAGGGAGATACACAAAGACGGCTGCTTCCCGTTACCCAAGGAATGTTCTAGAAGCTAAGACTTCGTAAATATACCTTTTTGAAAAGAGTAAGTCTCGTCAATAGTTTGGTAGTCGCCAAGTGGTCCGAGCCTTTCCACCATTAAAATCACCGAATCTTAATCAGGACCTTAAAAATTCCGAGCAGTGCACAATCTAGGATCAGTCTTGATCCAAACATTTTTTAGTCAGCACAGCTTACTATAAATGGAATCAGCAGCAAGTGTGATATTTAATCGCGGATCCCAATTGTTCAGACTCATACCGTGAGTGAATTAACCTAATCAATAACATGTACAGTAGCCCCATGGCTTCTTTGGTGCTGACTGACAGCTTTGAAAAGTTACCAGACCAAATTACGTATCTCTACGCCGAACCATATTATGATCTGCAAAAACATGTGTTTAGCAGCTGTCACTTCTGACAGTCAAAATGTAGGTATATACCTAAATGTTGACTGTCAGAAGTCAGCTGTGAGCTGTCAGTCAGCACCAAAGAAGCCATGGGGCTACTGTATGTATGTATGTATTATTATTAAATTTAACGATTATAGAACTATAGATTTTAAAGAACACCCCATGAAAAAATACAGTATTAAAATCGTGTCACTCCAACGTGATGGCATTATTTATATTCCACTACTAACCACTAGTACGGAGGCAAGAGCTTTACAAGGTTGGTAACAAAACCCAGCTGCAGTTTAGATGTTTTGTGATATTCGTGTAAATTTATAGATCAAGGCCTTTTTTTCAAAACCCACATTCAGTGTTTTTATGACAACGAAAAACCCTGTCTTGATAACGTTCATACGTTCACCGACTAACGTAGATTATTTATATGGATCACAGCTTCAATATTAAAAACTTGTAAACTCTGATTTGGTAACCCTTGAAGAGAGAAAAACTTTAAAACTCAAGTTGTCGAAAGAATGTCCTTTTCTGAAATTGCGTGTTTACCTTAGAATGTGTTTAAAGTTTGGGGCACATCCACTTTGTATCAGATTTAATTTGGGTATAACTCCGGGAAAAGTTGTCCAAAGGAATCGTTTCATGTTCTAAATTTCTAAATAAAAAACAAACTAATCTCAAAAAATCATTTATTTTAACTTGCCAAAATAATTTAATAGCCAATTTGGGTTGATAAAAATACTGTCGCTGTAGAGGACAACTCAAGATTAATTTTCAAATATGAATCCTTTATTGGTATAAATTACGTGACTAAAGATGAAAAATAAGTAGGCTGATTATAAAACATAATGTCAAAATAGGGAAGTAATCTAAAAATATTCTATATTTGCCTAGAAGCGATCATAAGAGAAGTAAAAATAAGTTATATATATACATATACACATATATATGTATATATATAAAACTTATTTTTACGTCTCTTATAATATATATATATATATATATATATTGATAAAAATGTTTCAAAGAAATTCATTACAGTTCAACAAACAGCATTAGTGAAATAACGGACTGTTTTATATATACATATTGGTGCTCCCTGCAATTTCCTGCCATATTAAAATTTTCAACCATAGATACAGGACGTGTTCTATTCTAAGAGTTTTGGAAATTTCGGGAGTGGCCACTATTCCTCCCCTCATTTTCAGAAATTCCATTTTTTTTTTGTCAGGGTGTTTGGGGTGACTTAAACCCTGCTGACCAATTTAAATCTTCTACGACACTAAGAAGTAGATTTTTATTTAAGTTTTGGAAATTTCGAAACCCCCCATTTCGCCAACTCCCATTTAAAATGTATAAATATTTCAAAATTATTTAGGATTTTGAGTAATCTCACCACAGTCCTGGCAAATTTTAATTTTGTATATTACCGAAGAGAGTGGTTTACTGTTAATATTACCCTTTCCCCTTTTCACAGAGTTTCATTTTAAAATTTAAAACCAACAGACTTTTTTAAATTTGGAGTGGACCCTAAACCGTCCTGCAGAGTTTAAGTTTTATAGCACCCTTGTAGGTAGTTGTTTGTTTTGAACCCCCTCTTACCCCATTTCACTTACTCAAACTTTGAGATTCACTAATAGGTGTTATAAGCCTCCTTTACACCCCGTAATTCCTGGTGGACCATTATGAAATTTCCCATTTTTAGACTTTTATTGATATACGGGGGGTGGGGAGGGGGTTGATGTCCCCTATATCTGCCTTCCGAAATTCAGATTTCTAGGGCGTTTAGAAGTGTGTTAACAATTCATACACCCGCCTCAGTGGCGTAGTTGGCTAACGCGCTAGTTTCGTGTTGAGCCAGATTGCCTAGGACGGGGATATCAAGGTTCGAATCTTGGTCGGGTGAACTGGGAGTTGTTTTCCTAAATGGTTTTCCACACTCCCTCCATGCAAATGTGAGTTCACTTCCTCTAAATTCAACCTTCCCAATTCCTAATCCATTACGTAATTAGTACAAGCGTATAGCCCGAACGGTTAGTAAGACGCGATTCTAAATAGATAAATAAAACAATTCATACGGATAGAAGGAAGGATGAAAGAAAACACGACCCTTATATATATAGAGAGAGAGAGAGAGACATATATAGATAAATGTATATGGCATTTTTCAATGTGTAATGCTTATATATAGTTATAAAAAACTGTCACAGCTACAATTATATTAGTTATAGAACAACGCCATTTATAAATGCTACCAGTAGAAATATAGCAATTTTTCTTTGTATTTTCTATTTACTTCTGACACTTCTTGGCTAAAAGGAACGTTCAACAAATGTTAATAGCTTGTAAGTGTCAGGTCGACTTACCCTAGCTCGCAAAAAGCGCATCAAGTTTTAAAAACGCGCCCGTGACGCATCCTTGTGAACGAGGTTTTGTACAAAAACACACTAGAATAGATTCACACTAGAAGAGGCAAATAATCTCTATTCAACGTTTCGAAGCTGCTAATCCTTTTAGTACTCCCTCTTCAAAAAAGAAAAAAAAGAAGGAATTTCAACACTAACGAAAAAGATTAAAATAAAAAGAATGAAAGAGCATGCGAAGGAAAATCTCTTTTTATGCCATTCTTTTCACCCCGTTTATTATCACATTTCCCTTTTGTCTCTACGTTGTCCAACGCTATACGCTTTCCTCCATTTAATTTCAAGCTCGAGACGTAATCACTGGAAATGACGAAAATTCGTCGAGGCAGCTCCATTATTGAACAAACACCCCTCCTCCCCCCACCCCTCTTCACCCCCTTCTCAACATTATTAAAGATCCGACGAAGAGAAATAAAAGTTTGTAATGTGGCACCTCTTTAGAGGCTTCCACAATCCACATTCATTCTAGAAAAGTATATATATAAATAATGAAGATCATCAACGAATGAAACCAAATCATAAGAACGTGTTATTTAGTAACGGCTCAAGAAACGGATCATTTATTATATATTATACTAATGATATGTGAAAAGGAGTTAGTGTCTGTTATTCTTTCACGCGAAAACCACTAAGCCGACTGTGCCGAAATTTCGCAAGAACAATTTCGGAAGTTCGGTTAACACAGAGAAGGGGAACCCGTGCCCTTATGGCCACATGCGGCTTTTTGAGGTGTTTGGTGTGCTTTTTCGCATATTTGGTCAATAATTATGTATCTCGATAGTTTTTAAATCTTTCAACCTTAAACGATATGTATTTTAACTATCTATCCATGGTTGGTGCACTATCATATTAACCCTCGGAGCAATGTCAGCTTGATTTAGAAACATTATTTTAGTTTCGCACGTATGTTGCTAGTATAGGAGTCCAAAATTGTATATAAATAATTACCACTAATTTTCTAACTTTTCCGATCAACCAGAAAAACATTACTGTGTCTAAATTTCACTTTTATTTAACTAAATTCTTTATTTTTTTTTCTTTCCTGAACTTTTTCTATAAAACTTTACCTAAAATCAAATACTGTATATCTTTTAATTTAATAATTCCTTCCAGCCTTCTCCATTGTATCACTCACCAGAATAGGATCAGGATTTCACCGCTTGAGCCTTGAGATGACTAAGATATCCGCCGCACATGAAGAGAAACGAGATTGAGATCTCCAGCCAAATGGGAAGAAGTTTAGGACCTCATAACCCCTCAGAAGTAGCCATGGAGCCCCGAAAAGGTCATGTGGGGTGTGATACTAGGTAGGTTGCCTACTTATAATTTTGGTATAGTTTTCAAGGTAAGGTTGCATCGGCGCCCCTAAGAGCGTCTGGTTGGTTGCCAGTCGTGGGTCATTTTTTGTGGAGTACAGATCGTTCCTCAGTTATGAGAATTTTTCAATTGTGTTTTCTTTAATGTCCCGTGTTATTATGTTATTTTGGCATAGTGTTAGCTTGGACCATTACAAGTCAGAGCAGAGTGATCGATTACTTCTTACATACCTTTTGCTGGAAAAAGAAAAATGTGATGGAAATAAAGACGAACGGCTACGAAATTAATACTGAAACGCGACCCATATTCAGTCAACCTACCGATGAAGCTTTATTCTCCGTGCTTATATACAGGCGCCTATTGAAGAATGACAAGAAGCTCAGAGAATTCTTCTATCTCAATGTTCCACAAATCAACTCAATTCTGAGTCTAATGAAAGATGACATAAAGAAAAACTTGAAAGGTATTTTGCCAAAGTTTTGATTAAACTTTCAACTTTTTCTGTGGATAAATCTTGGACCATTATCAATATCAGCCCAATCAAGCTCCGTGGTTTGAGCCCATGGTTGAGCTATACCAACCGAGAGGCCCCAACCGTTACGATGATAGTGCTAACATTTGCAGATAAAGGCTGTCATGTAGTCAGCACAACGAGCCCTCGGGCCGTTAATCTCAGTTTTCTAGAACGGATCCACTGTCTATTTATTCAAGTAGCTCCTCGTATGTTCTCACGAGACTGAGTTTGATCCCGTTTCAGATCCACTGCCTCACAGAAAGATTGTGGAAACATCGAGGATCGAATCTGAGAATTCTGGATCTGTAGTTAGGAACTCTGACCACTAGATCACAAATATGAGTTCCAGAACAATCGAACACACAAAAAAAAATTACAACTCTAGTAAAAAACATTTTTTCTCAGTGGCGCGAGCAGTGTGGACGCTGACGCAATGTAGAGACGCTGTTCACGCACTCTGGTCGCCAGTCGCAGTTGCCTTGAAGGAAATGATCACATAACAAACTATGGAAACAAGTCCAGTCACTGGTCGCAGACGTGAGTCACACTGAGGGAACCTTACCGTTATGAGGTATCCATGAAGTGACACGAGGCCTTCAAAAGTCCCCCTACCCCCCTCCTCGAGTTTACATATTGGTTTGTTAGAATTTACTTCAGCCATTTGATTTCAATATGGCGGCTACAAAACACTACTTTTTGGACATATTCTCAGCTTCCGCTTATCGGATTTTCATTGTAAGCACTTTGAAAGTTTCCTAGATATAGATTCGTGTTATAAAACACACCGGATTACAAAAAAAGTATTAGAGCACAGTTTTAAGACATTTATATATTTGAAAATAAATATAACATCATGTCTTGTTTACTGCTCGTCCAAGATATCCACGTACTCACACTAATGACATGAGAAGGAGGAAGGTGAACCTAAAATAAATGTACCAACATTTGAGTGGAGGGAATAAACTAAGCCAAATAGGAGAAAAACACCCTAATTACGCACCAACTAGATTTACAGCCCCGAAAACCCCTTCATCAGTAGCTCAGGGTTCGAATACAGGTCGGGTGTATTCAGAATAGTTTTTCCTAATTATTTTTTTCTATTCTTTCTCAACGTAAATGTGAGTTTATTTCCTCTAAATTAAACCTTCCTCTTCCAAAGCACATTAGCGTAATTAATACATATGCGAATAGCCCGAACGGGTAGTAAGACGCGGTGATAAAAATACACCAAATATAATGATAGTGACGCCTTAGATCATGTGACTACCTCATCAATATGTGAGTATTCCACGAACAATCGAATAATCAGGAAACAATTCCTGTTTATTTGATCTCTATCCTTTGTGATGTTGGGAGTTAAGCTTGTAGGCTTAACCTACACGCACCAACAACAGTTTTTTTAAAAAAAAATCCCCCTTACTCCCTCCAAAACTCCCCCGGGGTTGGATATCGATATTCGAAATTATTAACAACCTAAAAGTTTGTAAGCGAAGCGAAACATTTGCGCGCATATTTTTGTGACATGAGCGCAGGAAATAGACGACCTTGTATGTGTGTGTTGTAATATATACTACCATGTATGTGTGTGTTTTGTAATATATACATACACGGAGAGTAATTTGTTTAGAAAGAGATCAAAAGAAATCACTTTTAATCACCTGTGGAAAACATTCCCTTGGAATATGGGGGATTAAAAACTCGTAAAAAAAAAATTAGATTTCAATGAACATATTTTTCATTCCCCTCTCTCCGACCCCCTCCTAAGCTAACCAACCTCAACCCTAGGCATTGTCACTAAAACTAGAGAGTCATATATTAGATTTAGGAGAATAGACGTGATGCGCTGTACAAGGATGTAACAAATCTATTAAAATAAATCTGCTAGTCTGGGGAAAATGCCCCCTTTAAGGGATTGTCTGAAAATAGTCTATAAGGGGCGTTCAATAATAACGTTATGGAATAATATTAGAAGGTATTAATGTACGCTTTAATCTTTCATTAGAACTATTTGCAGTCTTGGATAAGAGGTGGAGAAGGTAAATGTCCCATTACCCCCTCCTAACCCTATTCCAACCCCCTGGGTGTACAACAATCCACAGACAGACGAAGATGACAACTAGACTAGTAACAGAACGCTGGCCCTCATATTCAGTATAAGTTACAGCATACACAGGTTTCCCAGAGGTGATGCGCATAAATCCAGTGATACATCTTATGATAAATACCTAGCAACACTAAATAAAACTCTTTTTAGGATTGACCATCACCTTAAAAATGTACACTTTATTTACCCTGAAAGGTAGCAAGCTTCTTTGTTTGGTATCACTATGATGTAGCTTTTAATATAGGGTCATAGTGTATTCAATCAGGGTAATACTGCTATCATGCTTGGTTCCACTATGGAGAAACTAATAATATAGAGCCATAATGTAATAATTCAAGGTAAGACTGCTACCTTGCTTGGTTCCATTATGGTACATATTATAAGGAAGTGGTATAGTGTACTCAGGCAAGGTAAGACTGCTATATTGCTTGGTTCCACTGTGGTGCATATTATAAGAAAGGGTCATAGTGTAATTATTCAAGGTAAGACTGCTACCTTGCTTGGTTATACTATGGCATATTTTATAAGATAGTGCTATTGTGTAATTAAATCTATGAAAACAAAGTGTTCGTCAAGTAACACATCAAAGGACACCACTGTATCTCATAGCCATGTGCTCAGCCCAAAATGTTTTACCTTGTTATATTTATTATATTACCATGGTAGGTTATTAAACACATATGTTCAGAGTTTAGCCTCTAATCGGCCATTTCCAAAGCCTGGACTCGTGTATCAATTTCGGGACGTCAAGTTTTCAAATTAGGAGTGACATATCAAAGGTACTACTAACACAAGAGTGTAAATAGCATGCTTGTGAATAGAGTTAAGGTTATTTTGCTAAACATAAAGCATGTATTGGTATCATTAATCAATTCCTGTTATCATTAATCAACATCTTTTGATTAATTTATATTTTAATCATTTAATATTGATACTGAATTATTATATGTTAGTTACTCTTTCTTCTGGACTGCACGATTTTAAAGTTGTCCTATCAACGATTCTTCTCTTGTTAAAGACAAATAGGAATCAAAATGAAGTATGGAAGCCATGAATGTATTAGTAAATAAATCAATCTTACTTAAATCAACACGGACGGTAGTCTGTCAGTGACAAATATTTCAACTCGGTGGAAAAAAAATACCACTAGTCTAAAGCAAATGGCTGTATCCTCCAAACGCCCATATGTTTTGTATTATTTATACATTTTTAACTTTAAGCATTAGTTTAAATTATTTTAATAGTTACTTATCATCTAAACTATCATAAAATATTAACAAGAACAACGTTGTACTTTGCTTACATAAAATGTTTTCAATGTCAAAACATCTCTTCAAATAATTTAATTTTCGAGAGATTGTTAGACCAAAAGAATGTAAGACCATTAATTTAAAACAGAATTAAGATTATTCAAATAAACACTATTAAACTATGGTCTAATATATACCAGTCTGGCTACTCTTTAGTTTCAGTGATCAGACATTAAAACCAAAAAGAGATAATATCACCGCATATTAGCACGTACAAAATTAAAACATTGAAGATAAGTTAAAAACTTATATTTCATTCTATAATTTAAATCAAAATGCTAGTCCGCCTCATTACACCCTATCCTTAGCATGAGCCAGTTCTATCCAGTACACCTCACTACATTCTATCCCTATCTTGAGCTAGTAATATCCAGTCCACCTCATTACACCATATCCCTTATCTTGAGCTAGTTCTATTCAGTCCACCTCATTACACACTATCCCCTATCTTTAGCTAGCTCCATTCAGTCCAACTAACTACACCCTATCCATATCTTGAGCTAGTTCTATCCAGTCTAACTCATTACACCCTATCCTTAATCATGAGTTAGTTCTAGCCAGTCCACCTCACAGCACCCTATCCCTATCTTGAGCTAGTTATATCCAGTCCACCTCATTACACCTTATCCCTATCTTGAGCTAGTTCTATCCATTTTACCTCATTACACCCTATCCCTATATTGAGCTAGCTCTATCCATTTTACCTCATCACACTATATCCCTATCTTGAGCTAGTTCTATCCAGTCCACCTAGTTACACCCTATCCCTATCTTGAGATAGTTCTATCCATTTTACCTCATTACACCCTATCCCTATATTGAGCTAGTTCTATCCAGTCCACCTCATTACAACCTAATTCATTCAGGTTTATTCTAATGTTATCCTCCCATCTAAGTTTAGGTTTTATAACTGATATTTTTCCATTAGGTTTGCCAGTCAATAACTTTAACGCATTACTAGTTGTTTACATTCACGCTGCATGTCCTGCCCACAGTAACCTGAGAAATTTGATTACCCTAACAATGTCTGGTGATGAGACAAGGTTATCAGTACTACTACCCATCCCTATTTGAAGCAAACATTTCCCTAAGGTCTATTATCTACTTATAAGATTTTAAATTTGACTATTTCATCATCAACGACACCCCATGTTTGCCAAATATGTTAACTCAACAATAATTTACACAGAGATCCCTGGGTGACTTTGTGAGAAGAAGCTTGTGGGCTGTTGCCAAGGCCAGCAAGGCTTGACAGAACTGTACAGGTAAACTGTTCCCTACCTCACTCTGGGGTTGTTACCAAGGAAATAAAGGCTTGACAGAACTGTACAGGTAAACTGTTCCCTCCTCACTCTGGGGTTGTTACCAAGGAAATAAAGGCTTGACAGAACTGTACAGGTAAACTGTTCCCTCCTCACTCTGGGGTTGTTACCAAGGAAATAAAGGCTTGACAGAACTGTACAGGTAAACCGTTCCCTTCTATTTAGTGTAAGAATCACCCTTTAAAACTAATAAACTAATTCATTCATTCATTACATTATTACGTGTGTGAATGATTGAATGATTAGTTAAAATGAGAGGCAGTGGGGGTGATTTACAATTACAATCCCGTCAACTCTTGCAGTCTACTAGTCACCTAAATAACAAGTTGGCCTCACGCGGTAATAACACGGCACATCACAAATTATAATTTCAAACAACAAACCTTATGAAACTATTATAACCAGTAGTGGCGCACCCAGAAATTTACTTTGGTGTAGGCATTCAATCAAGGCCGTAGCCAGAATGCAATTTCGAGGGGAGTGGGAGAATTTTTAGTTTACTATGGTCGCTTAGGGCAATGATCTAAATAATGTAAGTAGCCTTTTAGACAAGGCATTAAGGCTATTATTTCTGTACTTTTTTTTTTCAATTTAAATTTTAGGGACACTTTTAATGTATATCCAAACGAAATCTCTTTTTTTTATATATAAAGTCTAAGCACTGTCTTTTTTGTAGCCTTTACATTCGAACCATTTTTGGTGTTTAGTATTTTAGTCCTCCATAGGATTCTAGTTTTTTATTAAAATTATTTGTGTTTTTTGGAAGGGTGGGGGGGGGCGACAAATGCCCCGTTTGACATCCCTCTGGTGCACCACTGACAACACGTATTTATGAAATACCTCGGGGTCAACCATAAACGACGTAATGCTGTTGAGAGGGATATGGGTGGAGCTCTAATGTCTTCATAGTGTTAAATGGGAGGAGGTTGGACACACACAGTGGTACGTAACACGGTCCTTATATTTCAATTCAATGGAGGGAAGGTCTTTAACATGATTTCTACAAAATATTATCTTTGTACATGTCATGTTAAGACAGTTACAGATTCTAGCTGAAACAACATACTAACGTTCGACGGCTTGTTTAGTTCGAAGCTTATTAGAAATTCCCATAGCATCTTCTTACAGGGGATAGAAACAATCTTCAGTTAGGTACACATTTCAACCAAAAAATGTAAATGGAGAAAATATAACATTATGTTTTAATGGATTAAATAGAAAAGCTAATATTGTTGTTAATTACATCTAAATCACATCTAAATATAGTATTTTTTAAATTGAAAAATAACACCTGGCCACAGTAATCGAATAAGGGACCTTTGGTTTAGTACGCCAAAGGTCTTGGGTTCGATTCACTTGCCCACATGTTCACATGCCATTTTCAATCTAGAGTATATAATGATCATGTTATAATTATAATAATATTAGCACCACGTCTTACTACCCATTCGGGTTATACGCTTTTAAGTACTAATTACGCTAATGGATTAGGAATTGGGAAGGTTGAATTAGAGGAAGTGAACCCGCATTTGCGTGGAGGAAGAGTGGAAAACCATTTAGGAAAAACCACCCTCAGTTCACCCGACCGAGATTCGAACCTCGATCTCCCCGTCCTCAGCAGTAGGGCTCAATACGACTAGCGTGTTAGCCAACTACACCACCGAGGCGGGTATCATGTTATAGTTTTCACCCAATGAACTACGTATAATGTTGAATAAGTAATATTATTTTATTCGTGTTTTCACAGCTTGTAAACATACTTATAGATAGATAACCATCTATTCTGAGTTTATTAAATCTTGTTCCCTCTTTTAGTGAAATAATGACATTCACTCTTGATGTGAAAAGTTACGTAACACAGGTTGGCGGGAGGGGTAGAGTAAAAAAAGGTAAAAAAAAAAGCACTACATGGTTTATGGATGGCCCTTTACACATTTCTAGGAATAATATCGCTTATATTATCTGATAGTATTAAATAATTATTTTAAAAAATGAGTTTACGATAGCCTACCTTTTTACCGTCAAGTTCGTGCGTTCCTTGCGCTAAAACCTTATCTACGCTAGACGGGTCCGCGAACGTGATAAACCCGAATCCCCTGAAAGACAACATAAATAAAAACAAGCATTACTCACAGACATAAAAAATTCACCTTTTGCATAACACACACACAAAAAAAGGTAATAGAGAGAGAACAAGTTATTACATCTTTTGAATTCAAATTTTGAAAGAATGTGAACTTTTTAGAGCGACTGTTGCAACAACAACAAAAATGTCATCGCTTTATATAAATATTTATATTTTCTAAGCAAATATATCGTGATACACAGTGAGATTAAAACAAATTCTGCAGAAGTGTAGTGATATTACAGCCACATTCTTTCCCCTCTACCGCTAGCACTTTACTAGAATGAAAGAGACGGTGGGTGAGCTATATTTAGTATTATCATCATTATCAGATTAAGTTGAATTTACTGCTAGGTAAACTAAGTTGACTATCACAAACAGAGAATTGACACACACAAACAAACAAACAAACAAACATAGAGAGTGGTTTAAAATACCAAGCAATGAAATAATAAGTTGTAGTTTGTAGGAAAGTGCTGCTAGTCATTCAGGAAGTGTTCAGACATAGTAGACTAAGTGTTAAAAAAAATAGTTGGTAGCAGCGTTAACACGGGTGACTTGGCTTGCTTTCGAATTGTCGACATTGAGATAGGCTGGCTGTCTTTGTTCACATGTTCAATACACCACTAAATGTTATCTTAGAAAATCACCCAAAATTTAATGAGTCCACAAGGAAGATTGTGAACGGAAATTACTAGTAAATTAAGCACAATCAACTGTTGAAATGTAGATATCACAGTTCGTTTACCCAGAAAGGTAGCAGGCTTACCTTGTACGTTTCCACTATGCATAGCTAATAAGATAGGTCCATAGTGTAGTCAGTCAAGGTAAGACTACTACCTTGCAAGTTCCCACTTTGAATAGCTTATAAGTTAGGTCCATAGTGTAATCAGTCAAGGTAAGACAACTACCTTGCAAGTTCCCACTTTGAATAGCTTATAAGATAGGTCCATAGTGTAATCAGTCAAGGTAAGACTACTATCTTGCACGTTCCCACTTTGAATAGCTTATAAGATAGGTCCATAGTGTAATCAGTCAAGGTAAGACTACTACCTTGCAAGTTCCCACTTTGAATAGCTTATAAGAAAGGTCCATAGTGTAATCAGTCAAGGTAAGGTAAAAGTGATACTTGTTAGGGTAAACGAAGGGTATGTAATTTGAAACATTTACTTAAACTAATAAATCATATATTTGTGAAAATTACTTTGTTTTTTTAAACCGCGCCTTACTATCCGTTCGGGTTATACAATTAAGTACTAATTACGCTAATGGCGTGGGAATTAGGAAGTTTGAATTTAGAGGAAGTGAACCCACATTTGCGCGGAGGGAGAGTGTAAAGCCATTTAGGAAGAACCACCTACCACCCGAGTTTACCCGACCGAGATTCGAACCTCAATCTCCCCCATCCTCGGCAATCTGGCTCAACACGAAACTAATGCATTAGTCAACTACGTCACCGAGGTTGGTGTGAAAATGACTGAGCATAGGTTTGAAAATGTTTAAGAAAAGGTGTGAACCAATTTACTTATTAATGCTAGACCAGAGTAAACGTAAAATAAAAAAGGGGTATGGAAATGATCAAGAAATCCCAAATTATTATTTAATATATTCAAAAAATGTATAACCTAAAACAATCAGTTTTTTTAAAGTATTAACTTTCATTTAATTTTTTTTTAGAGAAAGCACGCTTTAATTTATTCAAGCAGTAGCTTTCTGAATAAATAACAAAATAAAATCCTTCTAATAGATTTTTGAAAAGAAAATATGTGGAGTACTTGAAATTCAAAATATTAGGCTAAATTCCGCGTATAAACTATATGTTCTCTTAGTGTTTTTCAAAAAGTATGAAATTATAATCTAATAAAGGTTGAAAACTATACTTATTTGTTCTTTTCATATAGAGTGAAACTTTTAAAATATAGTATGGTCTGGCTAAGTCCACATTGGTTAATTCTAATCAACCATGAATACTTATTAAATTCCTATTCAAATCAATGGTAAAAAAACACACATTTAATTCGAATTTTTGAAGGAAATATTTGAATAATTCAAAGCCTATTTATTGTTAATTTTTTTTAAGATTCTACTCCTTTCAAACCTAGTTTAACAATCTTTATTAAATCACTCCATATGCCAAGAATATAATATAAAGTTATTAAAGAATAGTAAAAGATAAAGTGGAGAACACTGTACCGGCAGGCTAACGGGTTCCCTAGAAAAAGAGGACGTGTTGGCTCGGCTTTCATCACCTTTGTATATTATTATTATTATTATTAGCACCGCGTCTTACTACCCGTTCGGGTTGTACGCACTTAGGTTAATGTGTAATGGTAGGGTGATTGTGAGATGAAATGGAGGACCTACAGTTTAACGTGGAATCCGAACCACGGTGGAGGCCTGATATTCCCCACATTCACAAGATGTCTTGTCAGAGGTGAAGGAAGGGTTTGGTAATCAGATAAATCTTTGCCAGGACCGAGGATTGAACCCCGGCCGCCAGCATAGAAGTCTGACACCTTACCCCTAGACCGCCAGGTCATCGACTACTTTTGTATAACAATGTAATCACGTAACGCCCTGACTGACTAATTTAAGTCTGCTATTTTCGTATGTAAATATAAGTTTTTATATTTTGTATTTACATTTTTCTTGTTTTTTCATTTATTTATATATAATATATATAGTTTATGTGTGTTTTATATAGGATATAGCCTTATAACGTTTGTGTTTGTTTA
Organism: Timema douglasi; assembly: GCA_901482245.1. Lineage (NCBI taxonomy): Eukaryota > Metazoa > Arthropoda > Insecta > Phasmatodea > Timematidae > Timema > Timema douglasi. Next base: position 48,858 of record CABEEJ010001528.1, read on the forward strand.
TATGTAGCATATTTTGATGTTATTGAATTATTGTTTATCAGATGCCATGATACAAATAAAAAATGTTAGTTCGAATTTTGGATATTTCTAAATTTTTTAAATATCCCTCGGATTTCAAACTAAAAATGTTCTACTCTAATATTATTTGGTGTAAGTGTATTTAATTATTTTATACATGCTTGCTTACAGAAAAAAATAAGTCACACAATGGAGTATAAGAATGGCACAAAATGGCAAATAAAAGAGTACAGACATATTCGTGAAAACAGTATTTTAACGAAAAATTCGACTGGAGTTTTAATATAAAATCAAAGGACAAAAAAAAGTTTCACACATATTATTGAAACCAGCATCCTACTATTACAAAGTATCCAAGCGTCAACAGACTCTCAGAATTTTCTTATTTCCTTAAAATCATCCAATAATTGAATCCTCCTTTTTCCTGCGCTCCTCTTTCCCTCAACCTTGCTTTCTATGAGGTTGTTCAGGGACAGTTCCTCCTGAGGACGTGTCCGATCCAATTTGTACTGAAATATCATATCCAAAATGGTTCTCCTATAACCCACTCTTCTAAGTACTTCTTCATTTTTCTCAATGTATGTCCACCAGATCTTCTCAAGTCTTCTCCAGCACCACATTTCAAGTTTATCTAAGTTGTTTTTTTACAACTTCCTGAGAGTCAAAGTTTCTATTCCATTCGGTGCGTTGATCCAAATATAGCATTTCATCAATTTATTCCTCAGTTCCAAACTCAAATTGCTGATCAGCAGTAACCTCTTGTTGTTAAAAGCGTCCTTGTCCATGACAATCCTCGATCTAATTTCCTTGGTGCAATAGGCATCTTATGTAAGCACTTATCAAGTACTTGAGTTACTCTATGTTTTCAAACACCGGTTTTCCAATTTTGATTTTGAGTGGCGCTTCAGTTTTTTGAAATCTCCATCACTTTTGACTTGTCATTGTTGATCCCCATGCCAAATCTTCTCCCTGTCTCCAACTAGCTGGTCCATAATGTCCTGCGACTATTCTTAATTTTTGGCCAGCCATGATAGATCATCTGCATATTTTACTATATTGATGACGCGTCCTCTTATCCTGAAATTGTCCCCTCCCTCCAGGGCTTCCCTTACCTACCAATATATATGCAAGTTGAAGAGAATATTTGACAAACAGCATCCCTGCCTCATTCCTATCCATACTCTTTTGGTATCTCCATTATTCAGCATTATCTTCACTCACTGTCCCAGGTACAGGTTTGCAATCAGCCCCCTGTACCTCAGGTTGATGCCAATCATCTCAAGTATGTCCATCAGTTTCTTTCACTTCACTCTTTCGAACGCCTTTTTCCAGTCGATGAAATCAATGTAGACCTCTTCCTTGACTTCCAGCACTATCTCTGAGATTATTCTCAGCATCCCAGTGGCATCTCTGGTTCCTTTTCCTTTTCTGAATTCAAAGTGGTATTCTTCCATCACATTTTCTATTTTATTTTCCATTAACTTCTTGAGTATTCTTACCACAATCTTGCCCACATGATAAATGAGACTAATGGTCTTATGGTCACTGTATTTCTTGGCGTGTTTCTTTTTCTTAAGGGCTATCATCAATCGCTAGGTCAGAAAGTCCTTGGACCATCCACCTGTTTCGTAAATCTTATTTTTAAGTTTTGTTAAATCCATTAATCCGTTAATTCCCAGTTCCTTCAGAGAGTCAGCTGATATGTCGCTATCTACATCAGATTTCCTTCTTCGCATGTCCTTTATTGGTATCTCCACTTCACTCTTTTAAAATGCTGGGTCCTTTTACGTCTTCTTCAATCTCTTTTTCTACTTCAATCTTAAGATTCGATGGTCGATTTTTCCTTGTCGCACAGTATTTTTATATATCGTTCCCAAATAAATAAGAAATTCTTTACGAACCGTCCCCATATGACTTTTGGTGTCTTCTATTCCCAATGTTCACAAACCTTTGTTTTCATTCTCCTCAATATTATATACATTTCAAAATCAGTTACTTCAGACTGACTGAATGTGTAGCTCCCACAAACTGTTAAGACAGAGCTTGAGGTATGGGAAAAGGGAGGGCGGGAATAGTACCACCTACAACAAGACATATATAAATAATATTCTATAAAAACCACTATACATTAAATAAGTTTTGTCGAGTGAAGTCAATATTCGAGTATCGTTTGACGAAACGTTGACTTACTTTTCAAATTATTTGATTTATTTTAGATTACCACTCTCCACCTACCCACACATACAAAAACTCAATGAATATAAATCCCAAATATTAACTTTGTAATATATGTAACTATCTCGGGTGTTTATCAGGGCATGGCAGTCTTGGCAGGACCGTACTAGTAAACCATTCTCTCCTTTGACCAACCATACAAATAATGAAGAAGTGAGTGAGTGCATTGATACTGAATTGGTGGAAACATTTTACTAATACAGTTTCGTCAAATATGGCTTTCCCTGACAACAAAATGTATACATATAAAATACGTATAAAATTTATACATATAAATCAATAGGAATATGACAAATTTTAAATAATATACCTATAGCTTTTTCAAGTTTCCTATAAAAATACGAGCTGGCAACATTTATTTATAATATCATAATATATAAAATTCGTCTTATTCGTATCGCTTCATTCTTATTTGTATGCACAGAATGTGTGGGTTTTTTTTTAAGTCACTTCAGTCCTAGTTCTTTATTTTGCCACTTTGTAAGAATTTAATTCATGGCAAGAGATATTCATTCAAATGCAAATTTATAAAAAAATTAATAAAGTCTTTGAAAGCAGTTTTTTTTACCGTCATCGATTATTATTATTATTAGCTAGCATGAAGTACCCGGATTTTCACGGGAGAGTAGTAAAAAGGGTAAAAAGGATAAAGAGTAAAACTAATCAAAAATATTTAAGGAAAAAGTTTGTAAAAAGCCTAAAAAGGATTAGAAACCTATAAAGGGTAAAAATGACAGAACGTCAAAAACGTTAAAAAGTGCAAAAGAATAAATAAGGGTTCAAAGTAATTATAATCTAATTTTTTTAGCATTTGTCACCCCTTTTAAGATACCCCTTTTGACAAGTTTACTTTTACCCCTTTTTAAAAACTATTTGCCCTTTTTAACATATAAACCCCTTTTACCCTTTTGCTCCTTTTAATTCCTTGTAACCCTTTTGACACTTTTTTAAACTTTTTACCCTTTTTACTTTTTTTAATAAATTTAATAATATACACATTTTTCCTATGAAGTACCTGGCTTTAACAGGAAGAAACGTTTTAGGATTAAAAGGTTAGAAAAAATAAAAATGTCAAAAGGGGTAATCTTTAAATCAATTTTTTTTAAAGGATAGGAACAAGGATAATAATTGTATAAGGGAAAAGAGCAAAAATGTTTAAAAAAGGGAAAAAAGTAGAAATATTTTTTAAAATATTAAGGATATAAAAGTTGAAAGGGTTTAAAACCACACAGAAAGGTATTGTTCTATAAAGAATAGATGTACCAATTTCGAAATCTTCCATTTCACGGGTTTAAATTTTGAAATTCGATTTGTTCAGACGTAATTTGGCTTTCCGGAAATGTCTATTAACTTCCATGTCGAACCCCTATTTTATATCACGCCAAATAGTGTTTTTTATATCACTTTTAGGAATCTTAGGGAATCCACCTTTCACGTTTACTGCTTCTTAATTTTTAAATCTAAAGATCAAACCTTGATGGTTGATTGGGGTGATTCTTATATCCACCTGACAAATTTCAATCTTATACTACATTAAAATTAATTTATTATTTTAGTTTTGGAAATTTTAAAATGCTCCATTTCACCATCTCCTTCATTAATGGTAAATATTTCAACTTTATTATGTTATTGGAGTAATCCCTCTATATTCCTGTCAAATTTAATCTGCCTCGCCTGAAAGGTTATTTTCACCCATCCCTACCAATCGTTCCTATTTTCTCCATTTAAAATCTTAGGATATTGATGTTTAGATGGAGTGTTCTTTATAACTTTTTGCAGATGTTAAGTTTAATATAATAAGGAAAAGTAATTATTTTTATTAGTTTTAGAAATTTTAAGACCTCCTTATTCGCCTTCCATTTGAATAACTTCTTTTAAGAAATTTCAAATTTTAAGACAAATTAGGTTATCTGGAGTTGTCCTTCTACCTACCTACCAAATTTAAATTTTCTAACACATCCAAAAGTAATTATTTCTGTTAAGGCGTTCCCTCGCCCCTTAACCCCAGCCCCCTCTTTCCCAAAGTCCCAATTACAAATTTACCATTTTCAGCCTTTAATACTAGTTCTGAATAGTATTTTAACCTGACTTCCAAATTTTAGTTTTCTACCACACTGGGAAGATTACTACAGCTGTATTAGTTTTTGAAATTTTGAGTCCCTCAACCCCTTTTGTCCAATTCACTCTTAAATTTTTTAAATGTATTGGGCTATCTGGAGTTGTCTCTACGCTTCTTTGGCAAATTTTGATTTTCTGCCTATTCTAAAAAGTTTGTTTCAAATTACAAGCCCCCAATTTCCTTGAACCCCATTTTGAAATTTCCCAATTTTAGATTTTTCTACTTATATCGGGCAATCCTTCCTGCTACGAAAAATTTCAAATTTCCAGACCCTATGGGTTGAGGAAATACAGTGATCAATGAATCAGTGAAACGCATAGGTTTCTGCCCCTCTGCACCTTCTTAGGGGATGAAATTTTTAAAAACCCTCAAAATTGTTTAGCCCTATTCTAGAAACAAACCTAACTACAAATGTCAAGTATATACGTCCACCGGTTCAAAAGTTATATTAGTGAATTTTGAAAACTTTCAACACTCTTCCCCTTCTCCTCCGCGCCTTTTCATCCCTTAGGGATCAACTTTCGCAGAGCCCCATACTATCTCTTGTCTAGAGCTTAAAAGAAACATTTACGCCAAATTTCAAGTTTCCAAGCACAGATCTGGCGATGAGTGAGCGGTTTTATTAGTGTGTGTGTGTGTGTGTGTGCGCGCGCGCATAAAGATAGAAAGAGAGGGAAGGAGAGAAAGAGAGAATGGAACAATATATATTAGATCGTTTAGATAGCTTTTTTTTGCCTGCCAATTAATTTAATTGTCATTTCATAACAAGCACCAGTAAATTCCAAACTAAATTTATCTTTAATTATGATGCTGATTTATACCTTGGATTAGATACTTGGGGACAAACAGTCTTTAGAACATCACATCAACAATTAAAATAGCTATGAATGTGTTTTAATGTTCACACCGTTTACCCTGAAAGGTAAGCAAGCTTACTACGATGGATTACTTTATGGTGCTGCTTGTAAGAAAGGGTCATAGTGTAATCAGTGACGGTAAGGGCTGTTATCTGTCATGGTAAACAGAGTGTACATAATTTGTCTACAATTAACGTCTAAGGGATAGAAGAGGGTGGCTGAATTAGTACATAGCAGAGCTTGTATATGCCCCCCCTCCCCCCCGGTCGTATCTTCTCAACTAGGAATGATGGAGAATTCAATTTTTCGTTAAATTCGTTAGTGTTGTATGCACCTTCGATAACTTTGTGCTTAATGCGGCCATAGTCTGTCCCAGGTTGAGAAACGCAGAGGGGGGCAAACCTGTTTGTTTTTCGCTTTTTGCGATTGGAGACTAATATATTTCTTTTATTGTTACAGAAATAAGACTCCCATGAGTATAAAGTGGGTGAATTCAAGTTAAAAATGCTACCTTTCGTTTAAATTCATACATATTTAGTGCTCTACAAGTTCATTAACTTACAAACAGTGATACACTTTTGTTATTTTGTGTGACTATTTTAAACAGTGATATACTTTGGTCATTTTATGTGACATTGTCACCTTTTTAAGTCCATTTTTTTCACAATGCCTAAGAAAAATCATGTTATTATAAAATTAACTGCCTTTCCCAGGTGTTCACTCTCTGTTGACACGCTCACCACAGAGACTGCCTTAAGCTATGATTGATGAATGAAGAGCTCAGTGGTAGAGCATTTGCACAGAAAGTTAAAAGAGTCCCAGGTTTTATTCCCGTGACAAGGTGGCATTTCTCAACCATATTTTATTTAATTATAGTTAAGATTTTTTAAAAGTAAATAAATAAACAAAAGGATTACTGCTTAAAGATTAAATCTATAGTTTCAAAAAAACTATTTGAATTCAATGTAACCCGCCTCGGTGGCGTAGTTGGCTAACGCGCTTGTCGTGTTGAGCTCGACCGCTGAGGACGGGGAGATCGAGGTTCGAATCTCGGTCGGGTGAACTGGGGTGGTTTTTCCTAAATGGTTTTCCACTCTCTCTCCACGCAAATGCGGGTTCACTTCCTCTAATTCAATCTTCCCAATTCATAATCCATTAGCGTAATTAGTACTTAAAGCGTATAACCCGAACGGGTAGTAAGACGCGGTGCTAAATATTATTATTATTATTAATTCAATGTATTTATGTTTTTAAAAACTGCAAATAAAAGTATTATTTTTACTACTCTTGGCTTGGTGTATAGGGATGGTTTTCTAAATGTAATTAGACTTAGTGGATTTTATTCCCTCTCCAAGCTCGTGCTAGTGCCCTTAATCCTAAACATTTTCCTTACTCCTTACCTCATAGGTTGAGCCATTGGGTTACCCAATGGGTTAACACATATGCAATTTTTTAAAAACTGCCATCTAAGCTTATGAATATTTGGCACCTTAAGGTCAAGGTCAAGGCTGTTAGTCATTAGATAATACTTTTCTTTTAAATAATGAATATGTAACTTTTATTCATCGAAATTTGCACTTAGAAGTAAGTATGTATATTGAACTCTCCAATTTGTAAAGTTGATAAATATATATTTTGTGTTTAAATCGCTGTCTTATTAATTTTGCAAAATATCAGTGGAGTGTCTTAAAGTGTTGCCAGAATAAGCAGAGCTTGTTTAGTCCGTACCTGTAAAATGTTCTCATCAGTCAGTTAAACGTTCATTGGTCAGGTATCAACATTTTTATGTGAGGTATGTAGAGCAGAGTTTATGTATGATTGGTCAAATGGGGACAGAGTGGGAGAAAACATATCACTCAATAGAACACTCATTGGTCACCTATCGACATTTCCATGTGAGGTGTGTAGAGCAGAGTTTATGCATGATTGGTCAAATGGGGACAGAGTGGGAGAGAACATATCACTCAATAGAACACTCATTGGTCACCTATCGACATTTCCATGTGAGGTATGTAGAGCAAAGTTTATGTATAATTGGTCAAATGGGGACAGAGTGGGAGAAAACATATCACTCAATAGAACACTCATTGGTCACCTATTGACATTTCCATGTGAGGTGTGTAGAGCAGAGTTTATGTATAATTGGTCAAATGGGGACAGAGTGGGAGAGAACATATCACTCAGTAGAACACTCATTGGTCACCTATCGACATTTCCATGTGAGATATGTAGAGCAGAAATTATGTATGATTGGTCAAATGGGGACAGAGTGTGAGAGAGCATAGTCACAGTCAGAGTTTTAACAAGCCCTGCTTACACTGGCAACCCTCCATGGCACGAAACTAATTACTACATAGTCAAGAAGTGGTTCCTGGGATGTTACCAAGTCAATCTTGGTTTGATAAGACTGTACCAGTGACTGTTCCCTTCCATAAGTATCAAACTTTCTCTTTGAATCCTATAAACACACATTCATTCATTACACTATACTGTGTATGATTTGTGAGGGTGAGGGAAGAATTTACTTGTACAGTCTCATCAATCGTTGATTTACTTGCAAATAACCTTCGAACCGCCCCAGGTACAGTCATGTGTCGCAGTTAACGTGTGATGTGTATGAGTAGATTATGCTTAATATAATAAACCAATTACATCAACTAGGTTAAAATCTAGAAAATAGTTGGGTAAGGTGTATTTATTAGTGGTGCATTAAAAACTAACAGAACATGTTTATTAAAAATAAGTCAACCTTTTGTCCTGATAATTACCCAAACAAGTATTTATACCAAGTCACAAGTGATGGAGTATAAAGAAGTGAAATAGAGCTTACCACAAAATACGAAAATAAAAAGTATTTGCACATGAATGAGTACAGAGGCTATAACAAATATTATTATATTGTAAAAATAACAAAATCACTTTTTTCGTACAATTAACGGTATCCAGAGCATCGCGTCGAACTATGATCTATTTATGTAGACGAGGTGGTGACAGCTAGAAGAAGGTTCTTTATTGCGAACATTGGCTGGAAGTATTATTAGAATTGTTTGATAACACTTTTTTTTTGATAATATAGTATTAGCAACAAATGACAATAATTACCAAATGGGTTGACATTAGTGACTTTCAGCCAACGTTTGTAATAAAGAACCTTCTTATAGCTGCCACCTAACGACCTTTCCTATCGTATGAGGTATACCTGTTCGGAATAGGCGCATATTTACCACTGATGGATTAGGAATAACGAAGGTATAATTAATAAGAGATGTACCCGAGCAATCGTGAAGGAAGAGTAAGAAACCATTTATGAAAAAAAATCACTCTTAGTACACCCAACAGGGATTCGAGCGCCATTCTCCCAGTCATCGGTTGTACATTCTATTGAGAGCGTGACAGCTTAGACCATCGTTTTTCAAATTGTGCTCCACCATAGTTATATCAGGCTCCATGAGGCGGTTTATAATATACTTTAATTGTTTTTCACAATATAAAATAGCATCTGTTGTTAATTTTTTTTTAAATATGAATACAGGATATTTGTCAAAGGCACAGCCAGAACATTTGATGTTTTCCGATTGTTTTGTACTTTTATGCTTACAAAATTTCAAGGTCGTTATTGAATGCTCATAATATTAGTATTAAAGATTTCATGAAAGCCCTAGTGGTTATTTTTTCTGGTGCAAGGACTCCTTCGGTATAAAATGTTTGGGAAACCCTGGCTTACACCAGAAATTCCCAGCCTGTGGTCCACGGACCATCAATTTAAGAAGACCAACCAATTGAATTGTCTTGTAATTCGTAATTGATGATGCTATTTTCTTCAATACAGTTTTTGTAAATTTGTACCTATGCTACCTCGGTGTACGGAGATGTTTCCAAATTGATAAAGAAATTGATACCAATTGCCACCACTTATATTCGCGAGACAACGTTCTCAGCTTATGTGCATATTAAAAATAAATATATAAAGAGACTTGGTGTAGAACCAAACATACGATTGAAATCATACTTCATTGAACCGGACATTCGAAATCTGGCGGTTAAAAAAACAACACCACATCAGGTGAGTGTTGAATTTATGTTAGATATAATTTATACTGATTTCTTAAAAGAAACTTTTAATAATAATGTACCATGAGTGGCGGGGTGAAAGTAGGGGAGGGGGTCACGGCGAATAATCATTGGCTTCATGGGGGCAACGAACTGGAAAAGGTCGGGAATCGCTACCTTAGACCATCCCGACCACCTGAGGGGTTTATTAAAAAAAAGTATTCGATTTAGTTGTGAGCGGGTTGCCTTCTGAAATTCTAACTCAGACCCACAATATGTCTATGTGAGAAGGTATTTTGAAACGAGAGCGCAAGTATTTGAAGAATGGAATAAGCAGCCCACTCAAGCAATAAATATTAAGATAATAAATCATAATTTCCCCGAACTTCAGTTAAATCAGGGTACTATCGAAAACCCGTAAAAGGGGGAAATAGGGTAGAGAGGTCAGATTTGTCCTGCCTGTGATGGTGAGGTTTGGGTTAGAATCCCATCAAAATCTAAGTGAATAACTTTTTTTCCCATAATATGCTTCCTTCTATTCTTTCACACAAATGCTGGTACATTTTATATACACACCAGCCCCGTTAGCGATGTGCGCATATTTACATCAATAAAGTTGGTGTAAGGATGTATAATATAGAGAAAATGTACCCTCATTTGCTTGGAGTGAGAACTGTAAACTATTTAGAAAAAAAATTACCCTCAGTATATCCAACCGGTATTCGAGCCACCAACACCTCGGTAAACCCAAATGGACGAGGTTAACGACTTAACCCGCTAGACTACCGTGGCTCAACAAATAGAAACGCTCATTAGACTAATTCTTACCCGCTACGGTGGTCGAATGGGCTAAGGCGTCACTCTTTCAATAAACTAGACCGCCGATGTCGAGGGTATCGGGGTTAAAATACCTGCCGGGTACACTGAGGGTGGTTTTTGCTAAATGGGTATCCCATTCACCCTCCACGCAAAATTAGGTATACTTTCTCCAAGTTCAACCTTCCTCATCCCTAACATATTACCGTAATTAGTACATAAGCTTATAATCCAAACGGGTAATAAGAAGAGGTAGTAAAAAAAAACGTAATTGAGGGAGGAGTTCTTTCTTCCCTGATAACGGATGCCCGCGAAAACAGTGGGTCGGCGTTGAAACGGCTGAGGAAGTGCCATTCTTTCCTCAATCGGACGCTATAAGAGCACAACATGTCAGCCTCTGTACTCTTTGATGTGAAATAAACTAGAAAACAAAGCTCGAGTTGTACAAGAGATGTAGGAGAGTGAGAGATAGAAAGAGAGGCGGGGGGCGACCTACCTGGAAGAGAACATGCCGACTACCGCAGTGTCCACCACCCATTCTCCCGTGGGCTCTCGACGGCTGAAAGAGAACCACTCTTCAAACCCTTCCCTTGATTTTTTTTTTTCACAACAGCTGTTGAGGGAGAGTTTGGAGTTAAGGTTGTTACTACAAGCCCACTACGACAATCATGGCTACAGCTACACTCGCTCGCACTACTGGACTAACACAGGAGTGGGGTGAGCTGGATCTTAGACGTCAATAGCTTTTCATGAGGACTAAACTGTTTCTCTGGCGTCTCATGGGGACTAAACTGCTTTATCTGGCGTCTTATGGGGACTAAACTGTTTCTCTGGCGTCTCATGGGGACTAGACTGCTTTCTCTGGCATCTCATGGGGACTAGACTGCTTTCTCTGGCGTTTCATGGAGACTAGACTGCTTTCTCTGGCGTCTCATGGGGGCTAGATTGCTTTATCTGGCGTCTCATGGGGGCTAGACTGCTTTATCTGGCGTCTAACGGGGACTAAACTGTTTCTCTGGCGTCTTATGGGGACTAGACTGTTTCTCTGGCGTCTCACGGGGACTAAACTGTTTCTCTGGCGTCTCGTGGGGACTGGAATTCTTTCTCTGGCGTCTTATGGGGACTAAACTGTTTCTCTGGCGTCTCACGAGGACTAAACTGTTTCTCTGGCGTCTTATGTGGACTAGACTGCTTTCTCTGGCGTCTCATGGGGACTAAACTGTTTCTCTGGCGTCTTATGGGGACTAGACTGCTTTCTCTGGCGTCTCATGGGGACTAGACTGATTTCTCTGGCGTCTTATGGGGACTAAACTGTTTCTCTGGCGTCTTATGGGGACTAGACTTCTTTCTCTGGCGTCTCATGGGGAATAGACTGCTTTCTCTGGCGTCTTATGGGGACTAAACTGTTTCTCTGGCGTCTTATGGGGACTGGACTGCTTTCTCTGGCGTCTTATGGGGACTAAACTGCTTTCTCTGGCGTCTCATGAGGACTAGACTGCTTTATCTGGCACCTCATGGGGACTAGACTGCTTTCTCTGGCGTCTTATGGGGACTAAACTGTTTCTCTGGCGTATCATGGGGACTAAACTGTTTCTCTGGCGTCTTATGGGGACTAAACTGTTTCTCTGGCGTATCATGGGGACTAGACTGCTTTCTCTGGCGTCTCATGGGGACTAGATTGCTTTCTCTGGCGTCTTATGGGGACTAAACTGTTTCTCTGGCATCTTATGGGGACTAGACTGCTTTCTCTGGCGTCTCATGGGGACTAGACTGCTTTCTCTGGCATCTCATGAGGACTAGACTACTTTCTCTGGCGTCTCATGGGGACTAAACTGCTTTCTCTGGCATTTCATGGGGGCTAGACTGCTTTATCTGGCGTCTCATGGGGACTAGACTGCTTTATCTGGCACCTCATGGGGACTAGACTGCTTTCTCTGGCATATCATGGGGGTTAGACTGCTTTATCTGGCGTCTCATGGGGACTAGACTGCATTATCTGGCACCTCATGGGGACTAGACTGCTTTCTTTGGCATTTCATGGTGACTAGACTGCTTTCTCTGGCGTCTCATGGGGACTAGACTGCTTTATCTGGCGTCTCATGGGGACTAGACTGCTTTATCTGGAACCTCATGGGGACTAGATTGTTTTCTCTGGAATGTCATATAAGCTAGCACGCTTTCATATAAGCTAGCCAGATTTATCTGTCATTTCATATTAACTAGCTAGTTTCCTTTACAGCGTCATATAAAATAGCTAGTTTTATCTGCAATTTCATTTAAATTAGTTTTGTCTATCAGGTCACATAGCCTATGAAGCTTTCTCTGCCGTTTCATATAAACTAGTTAGTTTTCTCTGCAATTTCATATAAACGAGCTGGTTTTCTCTGCGATTTCATATAAACTAGCCATTTGTATCTGCAATTTCATATCAACTAGAAAATTTGATTTATCATGTAATATAATCTATTAAACTTTCTGTGACATTTCATATAAGCTAGCAAGCTTTGGTTGTCATTTAATATAAGCTAGAATAAAGGCTAACACACCTTCTCTGCCATTTCATATAATATAGGAAGCTTTCTTTGCAATTTCATAAAACCAATTAGTCTGATTTTCTCTGCCATTCCATATAATACAGCAATCTCTTTCTGCAGTTTCATAAATCCAACTAGACTGCTTTTCTCTGACATTTCATATAATCTAGCAAACTTTCTCTGCAATTTCATTAAAGCAACTAGCCTGCTTTTCTCTGCCATTCCATGTAAGCTATCAAGCTTTCTCTGCAATTTCATAAAACCAACAAGCATGTTTTTCTCTGCAGTTTCATGAAATCAACAACCCTGCTTTTCTCTACAATTTAATATGCAATTACTAACAAGAAAATACTATACTCATGTTGCAGCTACTATCAAATGAAATGCCTCAACAATTCGCAGAAAATTATTATCCTAGCGATATTATATTCCATAGTATATTTCTTAGTTGGTACAGTATTTAAGGAATACGTCTAGACAAAATATAAAGTATGCTATTTCTTGTTTTGACCCATAGTTGTTTGGTTTTAAGTAAATGAGAAATATATTTGATATTATCAAATGCATTATGACTATTGGTCAGTTTGATATCTTTGAAACTATATTATTCCCATAATCCGTATACTAAATAACGTTTATTAAATAAGTTAATATAAGAGAAGTAAATTTTTCATATCAATAGCTATTAATTTAAAAATACTCAATTAGTGAATAATAATTACAAATACCAAATTAAAAATTAATACATAGTACACCCGTATTTTGGTAGGAGGACGGTTCTGTTATGAAAGGCCTTATTTAGTACCAGAGTCCTACTGTATATTATTATTAGGGTAGGAAAAAAAGGACTTAAAGAACGTGCTTCACACCCAAAATAAGGGTCTATTTTATATATTTCTTAGAAAGCTTGTTGTTTTTTTTGTCTAAATATTTGCCTTTTGGTCTATGCGGCAATGAAAATTGTGTTATTTAAGACAACATCTGAACATCACTAAGTTTTTTTTTAAATAATATGTTCCACTTGTTTTGATCCAGCTACCCCCACCAGGGACAGCAAACTACTACAGGAGTTCACTTCTAGGTTTAGCTTATGTAAGATAAACACAGGGTAATATTGGAATACTTCCACAACCAAGCAGGCTCACAGTTGGCAGAGATGGATGATACGAGGAAAAGCTACACCAGCGCTCAATTCATGTACACTCCGTTTACCTTGAAAGGTATCGGTCTAACCTTGATGGATTGCACAATGGACCAATCTTTCAAGCTAGGCCATAGTAAAACAAAGCAAGGTAATCTCACTACCTTTCAGAGTAAGCCAAGGGTGCACTTAACAAAAGGAATAAATGAAAATGGGTCATCTTTGCATCCAAGTTGACACGCTGAACGAATGTGTGATTTAAACTAAATATAGATATTAATAATAGCAGTTAACTTTTGTACACACACCTTAAACACGTAGGAAAAAAAAGTTGGCAGAGCGCTTTTAAAATCGTGATCTGTGACTCTAGAGAGCTATTATCCCCATGCTACTCCAGTCAAATGTTTATAAGAAGGGCTCATCTGTCAGCCAGAAAAGTTATTAGATCCCCTTTCGCGTATTCATACGGCAATTCATGTGATCTGCGGCTGTCACTTTTGATATAAATTATAATATCTATAAAACAACAATAATAATTAGGGGTGTTCGAGTCAAGCTTTAATTAGTATCTGCTCGAACTCAACGTTTTATTACAAAATTCAAAAAATATAGGTATCAGAATTTTTGACCTTTTCCTATGAAATTCCTAGTTTAATTATTTTACTCAATTGTAATGTATAATTTCATATCAAATGTAATTATTTAATATGTAAATTTGTCTAATTAAAAAAAGTGTAGACCTACAGTTATTATATAAAATTTATTTTAAAATTCTGACTTGTGTGATTATAAATGTCTTCACAAATCTCTATGAAAATTATATTTGTACTTATTTATGGTTTATGCATGAGTCTATTACAAAAATTCAACTTGAAATAGACCACTTCTTGTACAAATATTGCTCTAAATAACTCGAACTCTAAAATCTCGTTTTACTTCAAACTTGACTTGGAGTGAAAAATACTTGCTCGCACACCCCTAATAAATAATAAAGTAAAATGTTATCAATAAAAAAAATCTGAACTGTTTTTTCTATGAAAATCCTAATATTATATAATAGGACTTGATTTGTGTGTGGCTGGCTCATTATAATAATATTATCAATAATGTATAATGAGTAACTATCCCTACGAGCTCTGATTGGTTGCGGTTGCACTAAAACACCAAGGACGTACACTGTGCTTCGTAATATTAATATTACATTACCAACAATACACAGACAATTAAGACACAGAATAAAACCCTCATTGATAAACTTTGATCACTTAAATAGTATTAGCACATAAGGTTTTAATATATATGATCCCACATAAATACGTTAAGGTGGGACAGGACGGAACACGGGTTAAGGTCATTATTTTTTTACTTTAAATATCAATTAGCATTTTTGGCCTAGATGGTTAAAATTTTGCTTCAGTGTATACGTCAAGGTGGGGTGGTAGTGGACGCGAGAAAATTGCAGTGTTTTTGCAGTTTTTATTGCAAAAAAAATTAGTAAAAATAAATCAAATATTGCTCTTTCAAAAACATAGTGTTTAATTTTATTCACATTGTGATATCAACAGTTCTTGAATTTCTGACAAGAGTGTCCTGAAATTTAATTAGAGCTTTTCTTCTTCATTTAAAAAGTTTGTCTCATCTAATGCCGCTTTGCTCATGACAGATATTCAAGAACTGTTGAGATCACCATGTGAAGAAAATTAAACTTTATGGTTCTAGTCGACCAATATTTGATTTATTTTGCACAAAAAAAAGTTTTGATTTAAAAACTGCAAAAACACTGGCCTTTTATCACTTTCCCTTTCACCCCACTTTAAGTCTAATTTTCTATACGTAGTCATCTCAAAAGTTCTTGTTTATATGTAATGTGTATATGGGATCTAAACAGAAACGGAAAATTAATCTCAACGTATTTACTGAAGCGATGTTTTATTTATTTTTTTGTTATAAAAACAGAAAATATATTTACCTTAACACGCGCTACCTTCCAACCCCCATAACTGTTAGATGATATATACAAAGCACAAGTAACATATGTTTATGACCACTAACCAAAGTGATGATGAATTTGTTTAATTTTATAGACAGAGTTTACCTCGGGCACCTACGCATGACTCCAATTGACCTATTCAAACCTTTTCCTCGTCCTGGGGTCAGTTTCATGGTCAGACTTAGTGCACCTCGAGTGGGCCCCATCCTAAATACAGGACGATACCTACCTAGACCAGAATGGAATAGGCCAATTTCAAATATGAAACTCACCCTTCCATTCTGGTCTAGGTAGGTGTCATCTTGTATTTGGTTTCGAGCCGTACTTGAGGCGCACTAAATTTGACTATGAATCCAGCTATAACGCCAGTAGGACAAAGTACTAGGATGACCGATAGAAAAAAATATTAGCTTCACCTTTGTCATCTATATGTCCTAGTAGCACAAGGCCATGAAGAAGATGGTCGATATAGTGTTTATAAGTGAAACACAACTAAGCCCGTTCACGACAGTTTATGGGAGGAGATAGGAAGCAGAATAAAACTAGGGAATAAGAAGGTTTACCGCTTTGGTGGCGGCATGGTCTAAGACGTCCCTCTTGCAATAGACTGGACTGCCGATGATGGGGAGATCGGGGTTAGAATCTTGGTTGGGAGTATTGAGGGTGTGTTTTCCTAAGTTTTTTCCTACTCTCTCTTCACGCAAATGCGGGTACACATACTTTAAATTCAACCTTATGAATCCTTTAACGTAATTAGTACATAGGCGTATGGGTGAACGGGTTGTAAAATACAGTGCTTAAAAAAATAAAACAAGAGAGTTTGATTGGATTAGTTTGGGGGAAAAAACAGAAAATATAAAACAACCGCTTTTACACATTTAATAAACATTATGTATTATTACACAACTATAAACCAATCTTAAACACGCAAAAACAAACCGAGTTAATTTAGATTAAAACTCCGTGCTCATATTATACACAAAATGTATTTAATTACTTTAAATAGTTTAAAAATGACATGGACACGGGAATCAATCCCGGAACCTTTGGCTTAGCGCACCAACGCTCTACCATTGAGATATTCAGGAGTCTTCCTGTGCTCAGGGTCATTCTTCACTCATAGATTGTTATCCCTTGCTGCGGCTTCGGGGGTAACTGGTTGATGTCACGACGGCGACGTTGTGTTCTGACCCGTGTGGGTAGGGGTAGGATAAAGGTCGGCGAGATTGTTCCGGCAACGTTAATCGCAGCGGAATATAAGGATGTCCCGAGATGGGGCGGTAGGGTGCTGTCCTGGCAACGGCAGTCGCGGTGGGAGGTAGGATGGAGTCACGGTGGGAGGTAGGATGTCCCAAGGTAGGGCGGTAGGAAGCTGTCCTGGTAACGGCAGTCACTGTGGGAAATAAGATGGAGCCCCAGCAACGTGAGACACGGTGGGAGGTGGGATGTCCCGAGTTGGGGCGGTAGGATGCTGTCCTGGCAACGGCAGTCGCAGTGGGAAATAGGATGGAGTCCCGGCAACGTGAGTCACGGTGGGAGGTGGGATGTCCCGAGGTGGGGCGGTAGGGTGCTGTCCTGGCAACGTCAGTCGCGGTGGGAGGTAGGATGTCCCAAGGTAGGGCGGTAGGAAGCTGTCCTGGCAACGGTAGTAGCGGTGGGAGGTAGGATGGAGTCCCGGCTACGTGAGTCGCGGTGGAAGGTAGGATGGAGTCCCGGCAACGTGAGTCGCGGTGGAAGGAAGGATGGAGTCCCGGCAACGTGAGTCACGGTGGGAGGTAGGATGGAGTCCCGGCAACGTGAGTCACGGTGGGCGGTAGGATGGAGTCCCGACAACGCGTAGTGGCCACCAAGCGAGCCAATTGAAAGAGGAGTTCTCATGGGCGCTGAGTAGAGTGGGGAACTCGTCACGGACGGCTTAGAGAACATGGACTGTGGAGCGGTCCAGGCAGTAGCAGTAAAGAGTGTGGGTGGCGCAGCCTGTGCACGTGCGGAGGAAAGAGGGCCAACTGAACAGTGAGGCACAACAAGCTTAACATAACATGATCGAACAAATGTAACACAAGTTATCAGATACCATATTGAAATTTCACTTTAAAAATTACAATCTGGTTTTGTATACGTGGCAAAATAACAGCTCTCCCGAGTCGTTGATGGCCGTGTTAGCTGATAGCTTTGATACTATTGGTCGCTCTTATGTAAGAATGTGGTATCAAAAGAAAAGTATCGATAATGTATTAATTCAAAGTATAGGAAGAAAAATATGCGATAACAGTAATTATCGGTATCAAAATTTTAGTCTGGAATTTTTTCAGCTAATAAAAATAATTTCAATTTTTGCATCATAAATGTATTTTTATATTTATTTAAACATTGAAAATTATAATGGTTTTCAAAACTTACTATTTTTTAACGCTTTTTCGCTATACAACTTCTTAAAAAACTTTCATAATTCACTTCTGGGAGGTGCCATTTTTTAAACTACATTCATCGTTTATAGAAGAATCCCACCCTGATCTGCTCCATCTGCTTAAACAAACAATAAACTTTTAAACTTAGTTTGCTCGGAGCACTCTTAAGTGAGTGAGTTCATCGAATTCCATAAAAAATTATTTTGTTTAGTTTGTGATTACTGTACTCATTGATAAGGGAAGGGGTAGTAAGACTAGTCACCACTCGCACCGTCATCCGGTCAAACATCAAACTGTGTTGATAAATAAAGATGATAGAGCAGCTATGAATTATGACAAGCTAAAAGAGATTGAATGCTTGAGTTTCTTTTTTGCTTGTCATGCAGAAAATGAGTGAGAAATGAGAAATAGTGTAATTTGTTCTTTCTCAACAATCCACTCTATTTAAAATTTAGTCCCAGCATGAGTGAAGATAGCAAAATGTTATTTCTTTCGATACCGATCCGATACCAGAGTATGAGTACTAATATTAGTAAAAATATCGGGTAAAAGCACTAGTATCGAAAGGAAGATATCGATATTAGTAAAGCATCGATACTTTTTTCACATCCTTACTCATATGTAGCTGACGATTCCACACGCCATCACAGACTCAGCCTTAAACTATAAGTGAAGAATAACCCTAGGCACGTTAAGAACCCTGGATAGTTCAGTGGTAGAACATTGGCGTGCTAAGCTAGAGGTTCCGGGTTAGATTTAAGTGCCCAGCTGTCATTTTTCAACTAATTAATCTAAATGTTGTATTTTCCATGGACAGTGATTTGCAGCTTGTGTGTTGATATTCATTAAAATGAAATGAGATAAGTTAAGAAAGCACAAATATTTTAATTTACAGTTATTTATTTATTTATTGCAGCTACAGTCCGTACATTGTTTTTAAGGAAACTTCACACAAACCAGTTAAAGGGCCTATAGGAACCCTTTATAGGTGTGGGGGTGCCTTGACCCGCTTTATTTCCCCCACTCCCGACCTTTGTACATGTCAATCCAAATTGCAATCCATGTGACTTTCTTTTATTAGTGCTAATCCTTGTTCATTTCCCGTCTCGAATAAAATTTATTTAATCATCCTTTCAAAAAATAATTATATTATTTCGAAAATATAAGTGTACATTTTTGAAGTCAATTTTCATCTTGAAGGACTATTGTAGAAGAGTTTCTAATATACATTTGATTAATATTTTGTTCTACGGGAGAGAATATGGAAGCAAATGAATTTAATAATGTAGTTCGAGGAACACTCATAATAATTAATAAAACACACGTTAACACCAAAAAGATTATAAATTCATTAATGATTGAAAAAAAGATATATTATCGTAACACTATTGAAATGACGCAAAATGTCTGCCCCAGTCGATTTAGATAAAATGTATTATGGTAGTAGTAACGAAATGAAGCACAGATGCTACCACTCTGCCTGCCATTACTATAATGAGAAGAACACAATGTTCATGTCTACACAAGTAGGATCCAATGCTAGCTCATAATACCCAGTGTAAACCGGTTATAACGCTGCATGTCCACACAAGTACGGTCTAGTGATAGTTAATAATACCCAGTGAAAACCGGTTCTAACGCTGCATGTCCACACAAAGTACGGTCTAGTGATAGTTAATAATACCCGGTGAAAACAGATTCTAACACTTCATGTCCAAACAGGTGCGATCCAGTGCCAGCTCATAAAACCCAGTGTAACTGGTTCTAACTAGTTTTGACTGAACCATATCAATTGGTCCGAAGGATGTACTAGATCAACCTAGGTCAAACTGGTTTTGCCAACAGACGATCGCTTGTACCAGTTTTGCCGGTACATAGGTGAGTTAAACTGTACACTTGTTTATAAAGTACAGCTCTTGTTTTTACAGCACACCCATAATTGATTATACAGTTATACTATGTACAATGTGTTATACTTATAACACTTATTCAATATTAATACATGTGTTCTTTCTGCTCAGTAATACTTCCCATACAGTTTAATGAACTCAGTGTTAAGTATTTTCAAGACTCAATAAAAAAAATTAAACTTAAAATTTTACTATGGGAATACAAATTTAAGAATAACTAGAATAATAACGACTACAATAAACTACTTTGAAAAACACAAAAATACATGTACATATAATATAAGCATAATTTCAAAGCACAATCGAGAAACTTTTAATAATTGCAGAAAGTGCAAATGTAGATCTCTTACGTTTCCATCAGAAACATAAACATAATGTGCAGGATAATACATAAGATACACGAATAAACTGAAAATCTTCCTCTCAAACGAGTGTAGCTAGCTTTAACAGAGGGAATAAAAACCACTTCTTTTTTCCACGCTCACTAACCCCCTACCCTTCTTTTTCTTTCTTTCTTAGTTCTCGTTTCTCAACTGTTTTATTTATTTTTATTTCTACTTTCTACCCCCTTTTTCTTTCTTTCTGTTCTCTTGTGTAGCGTCAAATCCCGAGGGAAGAAAAGCAGCTAGCGCCGGCTAACAAGCCACTTCGCGCTCACAAATCCCCCCCCCTTCTTCCCTCCTACCAACAACCCTCCCCTTCCCATACCCCTCTCGTTACTTTGCTTCTGGGGAAATCACAGGGGCTGTACAGTGGTGCCACGACGCGAGAACAAACAGGAGTCTTTCGGTGTCTTTAGCGGGGGGAGGGGGCTAGGTCTATTACTATGTCTTTATCAATTCCATCAGGAATCGCCTCCACCTTACACCCCGTCACAATGACCCACCTTCCACCAAACCTCTTCATTTTATATAAAATTCTGCTTGCCGAACCAATTCCCCAGAGAACACGAAAATTGCTTTGTTGTCCACTCAAACAATTTCTAAACTGTATCTCTGAATGAGCTTCAGGTGGGATGGAAAGGAGCCCGAGTTAAGCTGTTATACAGTTATATATATATACATATACATATAAGCACAACAAATAAAATGTGTCATTTGATTAGAGCATTTAACTAAACGCCTGGTCCGCGTGACTATCACTCCGGATTTCACGGGTATTATTAGTAGTTGATTATAAATTAGCACCTATAGTCCAATTTTAATGAGAAAAGTCTTTATCCGAGTTATAATAGCTGCTTGAACCACTCCACTGAAATTCAAACTTCCTTCTCCCAACCCTAAACATGGAGGGTAAGGGGGAAGAGGAGGGGGTCGATACATGGAACAAAGTAAGAAACTAAAGAAATAATAATAATAATAATAATAATAGTGACAATACGAGACGTGCACAGTACAATTTTCATAGGAAAAACCCTTTCTGAGAGTTATATAAGTTACTAGATATACTTCCACGTATTAATAATACAGGTAATTTGACCTGTGCCGGTCACTTTTGATATATAATATAAATACATATAACATAACAATACTACTACTAGTTCTACCACTACTAGTTCTACTAATACTACTACTACTAATAATAATAATATTATAATTAAATATTATCTATTCTGACAGCAAAACAAAAATAATATTTCCTAAAGTTCCTTCCTAGAAGACTCCTATTATAGCTTCCAACCCGTGATTGTGGTATTTCTCTTTCTTCCCCCCCTCCCAACCCTCGGCCCAACCCTTAAAAGCTCTTCTAACACATACTCCGGAAAGTTCCTGACTGACCGTAAGATATCGCCAGACAACCACAGACCGTCACAACAGTCGACCAACAAACGGTCAAACAATATAGGCCTTTATTTGATCAAGTGATTACAAAACGGGACCGTCAATATTTAAACAAATATTTCAACTTTCCCATCCGTGTATCGCGTCTTACCGCCCATCCGAGCCATCCGCATGTTTGTACTTATTGTGCTCACGGCGAGGAATGTTAGAATTTAGAGGAAATTTAACCTTGATCTCCCCGTCATCGTCAATCCAGTAAATCGTACGCCTTAGACTGTGCGACCAGCGATGGGGGCAAGGTGAGCGTTAAAATAATATACAACACGTTTCGACATTTACAGAGATAATAAAGAGCAAATTGGTCATCACCTTGTCGGTTAACATCCCTTAAAAAAATACATTTCCAATATTAAAAACTAAACAAAAATTCTCGACGTTATTTGGAAACCATTTTGGCTATGTTTCGTATAATTTACAGGACTCAAATAACAAGGTATGTAAGTAGGAGTTGGTGGAAGACTTAGACCGTGGAAAATGACAATTGAACCAATTTAATGGTAAGATAACATTTCCTAAAGTTGAAGCCACGCCGTAGTTACTGCACTTCTTGTTCATCTGGGGCCGTTTCTGTTTGTACAGGGAAGACTAAAAAGAAAGTATTCTTTGACAAATGGATGGATGGACCCATTAGTTTCAACGGCATATTTCATTGAAGATCGTTCGAAGTGAAGTTACATAACCTTCAGCGTTGAAATGGAGGAATACAGTCTTTAAGAATGTTTTTAGAGATAATTTAAAGATACAGTTCAAAAGAAAAACCATAAATAGGTTCAATACTTAATCGCAACCCCTTTGAAGTAGCCAGTCTTATATCCTATATTATTTCTGTTATCAACATGCCTTTTTCTCAACTAATACAAAGCCTACAGCGATAAATAAGGTATCAGTGGAGAGGATTTTTTTTACCGACTTCTGACATGGCATACTCAGTTTACATTAAAACACATTATTTGTTTAAAATTTAAGTTAAAAGAAAAATCTAATAATATTTTTGTAACAATTTCCGAAAATAAATTATTTTTGCTATTTTGTGTATACACTTCGTTGAATATTTAATTTCAACAATCCAACAAAAGACTAAATCATTTTTAGGCGGTAGGGGGTGGGGGTAGGGTGGAGGTGATGGTTGAATGTGCGAAAGTTTCGCAAGGGTTTACTGGTTACTAATGCATTAGGCTAAACATTTATAATCTAAAAATAATAAGTTTCATATGAGTATATTAGATATTTAAAATTATCAAGATTGTTCAACTAGTTTATATAAATGTATAATAATTATAATGTATTTTTGTGAGATAAAGAACGCGGAGGTCTGGAAACTTGGTTGGGTAAAGGTGGCCATTATCTACGGCTGGTGGAATTTCAAGAATGTGCTGGTATAGGTTGGAAGTAGGTTTGAGCATTGATAGTCGATGTTTTGCTTTCGAAGTTGGATGTTTTTACCATCGATGGTGAATAGCCGATGTTATTAGATCATCGATGTTTTCTATTATACTTTCAAACTGCTGACTGCTAGTTTTTCTTTCCTTATTTGCATATTTGCTATTTAATATTAAGTGTTGACCATTTAAAATCATTATTTCAATAAAAACATCTAGAATCACCGATTCAAGATTATTTTTGTTCAGTAATTACGATATACTATTGGAAACCAACAGACAGTTTTCATAAGGTTCCCCAAAGGGTTTTTAAAATTATCCATCCAACCCCAAAATTAAGTGTAGTAAGCTAAATCTTCACATGCTGGTAATACTTTCATTCATTTGTTTCTTGACCTAGAAACTGTTTTAATAGTTTGAGCTCAGTTTATTTTTGAGGTTAGTGTCAAGCTTAGACTAAAAAGTAAGTAAAATTAATTTTAAATAAACTGGTAAAAAATATTCTTCTAATTTCAATGCACACATTCTGTCAGAGTTACTAAAAAATTGTGAAAATACAAATTTTATTTTGTGATTTCTGTGGAAAAAAAACTGACATGATGGTAACAAACAGAAGTCATTTTTGAAATTAGTTTTAGAAAAATAATTAAAAAAACACCCCTTTTTCAAAAAAACATTAATGAATTATTTCCAAAATTCAGCGAAGTGTTAACTTCTTATCTTTCTGATGATCCATTCAAATAAAACTATCATGTTTTCTAAGCAGCACTTAGAAGCGTGTAAGAAGTGATATTCTTTTTCAAAAAAACCTCACTTTTATCACTCGTTATATAAGCTTCTCAATTAGTCAGAATGTAATTAACGTTGGCGCGTCAAACGGCCACGCTTGATTTAATTACCGCGTTAATGATGCGTAGCGTCGAACGATTTCATCCAAACACCCCTCTACCGGTGATTTTTATCACCTTCCAAAAGTCCAAGTTGGAACCTAGGATAGATGGATCGATCTATATCCAATTACTTGAAAGATTGATTATCCTTCACGAGTGTTGAGTGGCTGCTGATTTGATTCTGAGAATGGAAACTGCTCACTTTTGTTTATAAATTGTCCCCAATGTTGCCATGCTCACTTCTGTTTGTACATTGTCCCCAATGCTGCCATGCTCACTTCTGTTTGTACATTGTCCACAATGTTGCCATGCTCACTTCTGTTTGTACATTGTCCCCAATGTTGCCATGCTCACTTCTGTTTGTACATTGTCCCCAATGCTGCCATGCTCACTTCTGTTTGTACATTGTCCCCAATGCTGCCATGCTCACTTTTGTTTATAAATTGTCCCCAATGTTGCCATGCTCACTTCTGTTTGTACATTGTTCCCAATGCTGTCATGCTCACTTCTGTTTGTACATTGTCCCCAATGTTGCCATGCTCACTTCTGTTTGTACATTGTCCCCAATGTTGCCATGCTCACTTCTGTTTATAAATTGTCCCCAATGTTGCCATGCTCACTTCTGTTTGTACATTGTCCCCAATGCTGCCATGCTCACTTCTGTGTGTACATTGTCCCCAATGTTGCCATGCTCACTTCTGTTTGTACATTGTCCCCAATGCTGCCATGCTCACTTCTGTTAGTAAATTGTACCCCAATGCTGTCGTAAAAAAAGGCTAATATTTTACATACTTTAAATTTCTCAATGTCAGATAGCCTAGTGAGATTTTTCATGCTCAATAAACATGTTAATTAATTAATATATACATATATATATATCATTCCACTGACTTTTATTTTATTTTTAATTTTTAAACTGCGTTTTACTATTTGATCAGTTTACACACATTTATGATTATTACTCGAATGGATTAGGAATGAGGAAGGAAGCATATTAGAGGTAGTCAAACCGCCTTTTCGTGGAGGGAGAGTGGGAAGCCATGTGGGAAAGCCATCCTTAATAGACCCGATTGGGATTAAAACCCCGATTTCCCCGTCATCAGAAGACTATTCTAACAAGAGTGGAGCCTTATACCATTCGTCCACTGAAGCAGGTTCCGCTGAAGAAAGGAAAAACAGATACAATTAAAATAATGAATTAAAATTGTTAGTAACAACATTATTAGTCGGTGGTTATAAAGCTTCTACTTGTGTTGAAATTTCGGTCATTTGGTTGACACACAAGAGAGTTGAAATTTACATCCGCCAAGATGACATCTACAAATAACAACTTTTGGGTATTTTTCTTAGCTTCCGCTGATTTTCAATGGATCAACTTTGAAAGATTCCTAGATAGAGATTAGACGTGACGTTCATCTTTAAAGAAAATGGTGGCTATAGAACACAACTTTTTAGCCCGTCCCGTTCTCAAGCTACTAACAATGGGAGGTCGGCTCGTAACCAGTAATAATAATATTGTTATAAGCTCGTTTTATTAAGATAATCAGGGTATGAAAGCAGGTTCGTATTATAAAACATATTCCGTGTGATGAACGGGAAGTTTACACGGTTAATTATATAGTAAAAGTTACTGTTAATTAATAAGCTCAATTTTGTAAATGGAATTTTACAACAACAAAAACCACACGTTCTATCAACGTTGAGAGCAAACCGTGCATGGCCGTGACGGTGGCTACACGGTATGGGCCGTCAAGCTCACCACAGAATTCCATTGAAAGGGAGGTGAAGATTCTGAACTTGTCTGGGGGGGCATTGAGGGTGGTTTATTGCTGAGCTTTACCCATTCTCTCTCCATGCTAATGCGGATATAACTCCTATAAGTGACAGTCCCAAACCCTAATACTAAGGTTAAGTCGTTAGCGACCAGCCTGTTAAATGAAAGTATAGACTAAAATTATAAAGCAATGTTTCACAGAAGAAAAAAGTTGACTTCAAATACATATGATCCACTTAAGTCATAATAGACTATACTGACGATGATGGGGAAATTGTGGTTCAATGCCAGTCGGATGTACGGAGGGTTTTCCTTAAGTGGTTTCCTACTCCCCCTCCACGTAAATGCGAGTACAATTCATCTGCATTCAACCTTCCTAACCTTAACACATTAGCGGGATTGGTATTTAGGCGTACAACCCGGACGGGTACTAAGACGCGGTGCTAATAATTATTTTTTAAACTAGTCGTGCTGCGCCAAGGAAATCATCACACATTCATTAAGTAATGATCACGTGGAGTAACGGCCACATGATGGCTACGAAAATATGCCCAATGTGTACATAACGTGAGTTGGATGGCGAGCTAGTCACGAAAATTATCATATAGATTCCAGGAGCTCAGATTGAAACTACAGGGAGAAAAGAAATGATTAAAGATCCCTTTCTTTTTATTCTCTCTCGTACACACGAAGAGAAACTTTTATTGGCGAAGTGGAAGAAGAGTAGTCTTTTGATGAATAATGCAAGAAGAAGACGAAGGAGGATGAAAGTACCACACGACGCAGGAAATGTGTTTAAAGAGTGATTTTACTGCAAATTATGTGCGGTTAGGGTATAGGGAAGAATAAGTGCCATAAAAGTTTACAAAATACACACAGACACACACAAAATTACCGAAATTCCTCGTCATTAAAATTCTCCCTGAAGGGTAATCTGCCGCTGGCATATGAAGGCCAAGAGATGCGACAGCATTCGCCTTGGGAATAATTCCTACAAATTACTTCACGGGGTTAGAGGTGGAGGGGGCAGGGCACACGGAGTGTTTGGAGGGCGGGCGGAAAATTGCTACATTGGTTTAGGGCTAGGCTATAAAAATCCCCACCCCCTTCATACCATGAGCGTGTAATAAGTCCCCTGACGCTTCATCACCATACCGTTTTAGCGGGTTTGTCATTTAGAATCAGACAAAATAACGAATTGGCGGAATGCACAATTTTCTGCCTAACCCTATTATATGAGGCTACCCCCAGAGCATATAAACTTTTCTACATTAACCCTACATGCTCTCCCAACTTAGTGGTTGTTTTTTTTATTTGGGGGAGGAAGCAATTTACTCAATCAAAATGCCTTTAGTGTGTTCTACGGCACTACAACTTGTATTTTAACAAACCAATTTTCATTGGAAAAACCATATCTGACAGCTATAAAAGTTACTAAATATATTTTCATGTATGCCTATTCATAAGTTAAGTCATCTTATAAACAGGTGTTCCTTTTGATGGATATTTCAATACCTATTAAATAACCGTAATAATATAATAAAATGCTATCAATCTCAAACAAATAGTATGTACTGTCTAAAAGTTCTTCTCTATGAAGATTGGACTGAACCCTGGTCCTAGCTTATAGCTACAAGGATTTAACAATGGCATTAAGTCCCTTTAAGGGAAAAAAGTTTTAACTTTACTCCTCTTATAACATTTGAATAGGGTTCTAACCCCGACCTCCTCGTAATTGACGGAGAAGACCAGAAGAGTCTCAATCGACGTGCCCACCGAAAACGTGTTTCGAATGGGTGAGAACGCAAACCAAACGTCAGGGTCATCTGTTCTAGTTTGCCGTTAGACGGGGAGGTCAGCCGATTGAATACCAGCCAAATGTATTGAGGGTCTTTTTAAAAAAAAATTGAGCATTGGTTTTCAACGCTTTCTCCATGCGACCGCTGGTACATTTATTCTAAAATTATGTATCTCCAATTCTTACCCCGTTGGTGTACTTCAATGCTGATACTCCGAAAGGATAATAAAATGTGGTGTGAATAAAAAGTAATTAGAATTTGATTGAAAAAAAAGAAAAAAAAAGAGCAAAATAGGAGATCGCAACCTCCACCACCCTGCCATCTAGTATATACAAAAATAATTAGCGAGCAGCCCGAAAGATGGGCCAGACCGGGTTTTCCCCAATCGAGCAAGAGCTGTCTGTGCTCCTGTCTGTCTCACAAGGTACTCAGATGACTTCATGAATAAATCCAAGCCAAATGAGACGAATCTGTGGATTGGGAAGTACTAGAGATGTGTGAGAGAGAAGGTAGAAGGAAGACTGAAGGGAGAGATGTAGGGGAAATTGATCCGTGGGAACATCTCCACATAGAAATGACGTCAGTCGTTCTGTTCTCAGGAAGATGCTCTAGGTAGAACAAGAGATACACTGATTGCGCTCAGATAGATCCGCTACAACCCACCTGAGCTAGGTAATAAACACGTGGAGTAACGATCATTCGGTCAGTTTACGACAAGAAAGAGTCACACATAAGTTAAATAATGAACACAAGATGTGACGGGCATAATACATTTTTGGGATCAAGTTTAACTGATTTAACGATAGTAGTATGGCACATAAGTTAGCGTTTTTGAAAGGTGCGGTTAGGGATTATCCATACTCGCGTAAGTTATGAGTTCGTTTAGGCTTTATTTTTTAATAAAATCTTTACTACTTACACTGTATATAGGTTCTGGGTCAATATTTATATTTTTTTCCCTCTATATGGTTCTATTGAGTATCACCTGGTGCAACCTCGTATCAGGGCTTGGCTATAGTAGTGCGAATATCTCCACAGAAAACAGCAGCTCTACACATCACACTCGTCAATATACAATTCATCCGGATGTACAGTACACCGTCTGGTACAGTATACTGCGCACGTAACAAAGTAGAAATATCCACTCTACACATCACGTACTGGGAATCGAGCACCCCCTTCAATTTATCAGTCATTACACTTAGACCGGAGCTTGACATTTAAAGCCCTATACAAGAACTTGACTAAGTGGATGCTTTATGGACACTAGAGTGGGTTTGCTTGCATCATAATAGATTAAAAGGTGGAGCGAAAGTGTGCCCGGGACCACAATATCGGTCCACTAAGCATTCACAATACGTCCTCGCATACCGCCCTAAGAGATTGAATGCTCTAGTTACTGCTTGCTTGTCATGAAGAAAATGAGTTAGAATTAAGAAATAGTGTGACTTGTTTTTCCTTCACAGTTCACCCTAGAAGACATTTAATCCCAGCATGTTTCTTCCTATGCCGGAGTTTGAGTAATAATAGCAGTAAAAGTGTCAGAAAAAAAGTATCAATTACAAAAAATACTAATATTGAAAGGAAAATATCGATATTAGTAAAGTATCAATACTTTTTTCACATCCATACACAGGAGGGGAGAATATAATAATAATAATAATAATAATAATGTTTTACTCCTAAGAGTAAATGCAAAATGGCAATGTTGACGATAATTACCGCTTTTGTGAATTTGTAAAAGAAAGCGGAAGGGAGATAAATAGGGAGAGAGAGGAGAGACAATCTGGCGCGCCCGAGCATTGACATTGAAGATTTTGTATGAATTCACACGAGCGCGAACGGCAGTTAGGCATTCAGACATACACGGGAGAAGACTGTTAGGACTATATTCAGGCGGTAGAAGGTGGGGGGAAGGGGGGGGGGACGAATATCTTCCACGATCCGCCCGTAGGAGCTCCTCTTTTCGACGCAACAGTCGCGAGATTCTGTGATACGCCAACTACGGTTGAAGTAACTCGCACAATTGAAATCTGACGCTGTGCTTTGTCGAGTTAAAACACAATAGTAACTGCTAAATGAAAGACGGGTTAGACAAACACAACATCATTCGAGGATGTTCAGACAGAAATGTTCGGATGCGTCTCACACGATTTGGTTATGAAGATAAAATAAACTTGTTCCTAAAAAATAAAAAATAGGGATTATTTTTTATAAGAAAACCCGTGGTTTCAGCCCACATGTGAGCAATACCAATCACGCGTCTGCCGTATGTTGGCGAAGGTAATCCCAACATTTACGGATAGTGTGTCATGTAGTCAGCACAATAAACCCTCATGCAATTTATCTTAGTTTTCTAGATCGGAGCCGATACTTATTTATTCAAGGGACTCCTCGGTTGTCCTCACAAGGCTGAGTCTATCCCGTTTCAGACCCACTGATTCACAGAACAATTTGGAAGCGCCGGGGATTGAACCAGGGACCTTTGTTCCTAAATAATAATGTACCTAATCTTGTATGCAGGGTAAAATAAACCATACCATTATCTAGACTGATCAAGATAGAAACAGGTTTTTACAAGATGTGGTTAATTAACGTGTTTTTTTAATTGTTCTATT
Source organism: Timema douglasi (assembly GCA_901482245.1). NCBI lineage: Eukaryota > Metazoa > Arthropoda > Insecta > Phasmatodea > Timematidae > Timema > Timema douglasi. Next base: position 79,237 of record CABEEJ010001528.1, read on the forward strand.
TGAAGTATTTAAGGCGCTAAAATAGTCGAGCAGAAATTGATTAACGCCAGAAATCAAGAGGTTTTACAACAATACTACGCGGAGCTGTCCATCGGCAGGAGAACAATCAAGGGAGGAGGAAAATACAAATGGCAGTACAGTTTATTTTGTAGCCCCCTCAATTAAATTACATCATTCTATTCACAAACATCTATTATGCGCTCCTAAATCAGTTAACTATAGATTTTCGGGAATTTAGCTATTAATGATCAATCAAACAGCTTCAATAAAGCGAAAGAGATTACAGCTTAGTGTGGTACAAACAGCCCAACTAAAGGGAAACAGGTCACAGCTCTGCGTGTTCCAAAGAGATCAAGTGAAGGAAAATAGATCACAGCTCAGCGTGTTCCAAAGATATCAACTAAAGAGAAACAGGTCTCAGCTCTGCGTGTTCCAGAGAGATCAAGTGAAGGGAAATAGCTCACAGCTCAGAGTAATCAAAACATCTAAAGGGAACGAGGTCAATGTGTTCCAAAGAGATCAAGTAAGGAGAAATAGGTCACAGCTCAGCGTTATCAAAACATCTAAAGAGAACGAGGTCAATGTGTTCCAAACAGATCAAGTAAGGAGAAATAGGTCACAGCTCAGCGTAATCAAAACATCTAAAGAGAACGAGGTCAATGTGTTCCAAAGAGATCAAGTAAAGAGAAATAGGTCACAGCTCAGAGTAATCAAAACATCTAAAGAGAACGAGGTCAATGTGTTCCAAA
>CABEEJ010001528.1:82358-111775 GCA_901482245.1 Timema douglasi
AGGTCACATCTCTGCGTGTTCCAAACAGCTCAGCTAAAGGGAAACAGGTCACAGCTCTGCGTGTTCCAAACAGCTCAGCTAAAGGGAAACAGGTCACAGCTCTGCGTGTTCCAAAGATATCAAGTGAAAAGAAATAGCTCACAGCTCAGAGCAATCAAAACATCTAAAGGGAACGAGGTCAATATGTTCCAAAGAGATCAAGTAAAGAGAAATAGGTCACAGCTCTGCGTGATTCAAACAGATCAAGTGAAGGGAAATAGGTCACAGCTCAGCGTGATCAAAACAGCTCAAGTAAAGGAATAGAGGTCACAGCTCAAGAAAAGGTACTGTACCGTAAGATGAAAGTTGGCGTGGCTCTGAACGATAAATAACACGACGCCCCATTTGGTCCCGAACTGCAGAAACCAGGGGTTTAAGGAGCGCCTGTGGGAGTTTGAGGTGGGAGGGAGTGCGGTAGTACGGATGGGTTGGAAACGGTTGGGAAGGAGGTGGGAGGCAGTTTGGTTCACGTTGAAACGTAAACAGGGGTGGACAAAAGATCTCGAAAGTAAAATGTTCCCAAGTCTATAATCCCTTATATTTATTGTACATCTGATAACGGCAACTAGTTGATAAAATAAGTGATAAATTAAACCTAAGCATAGGGATAAAATGCCTGACTAGGAAAAGAGGAACTAGAAAGGTAGAATATGAAAGGGAATGTACCAGTATTTTCGCGAAGGGGAAGTGGGAAATTCACTAGGAAAAAACAAAACCTTCTCGGTATACCTAGTCCTGGAATAAGGTCATTCGACCATCAACATTTTGTTGCATTATTTTAACAAGTGTATAATAATAAACTATAAATACTGATTCAATAATTTTAAAACATCATAGTTCATGAGTTATTAGAGGTCGGACTTGATGTTTTATGCTTTTCCCGTACCATTGTTAGGCCAAAGTAATTAATGCATGGGTATGAAATTTAGTACAACCATACTGTACATGTATATGAGGTGTCCACAGTGAAATATTTATAATATGTTAAAGACAACCAAATTTACCATCAGCAATTTAAAGGTGGTAAAACTAAAACATTTTTAACCATATAATAATACTGTTATTTTTATATCCAGATATTTGTTTTCATCTCATTTTGTAGTAATAAGGTCATTAATAAGAATTAACTTGGTATTTTTAGACTAATTACTTGTTAACTTTATTAATGGGACCGAGAATTATTATTGCAAATTATCCACGAAATGTCTTATTTTTATGAAATGTCTTGTTTTTATTGTACCAATGATAGAAACAACGCAGAGAAGCTGGACAGGGCCGAGCTAGTGACATTGTTCCCTTCTATCTTTTCTCCCGTCTTTTTTTCTAAAATAGAACTCTTCTAAATATTATATTAATTTTGTGAGTTTATTGAAGTTCAACACTAAAAATCAACGCGCATCAAAGCCAATAAGCGAACGAAACATGCGGCATAAATCATGCCAAAATCGATATCAACTTAAAATGATAAAAGATTTGATTATTTATGAAGCCTAGTTTCTATGTGTAATTTCCTCGTGTGTGTGTGTGTGTGTGTGTGTGTGTGTGTGTGTGTGTGACGCGCGCGCGCCCGTATTTGTCTCTTTCTACACCCTCTGAAAGCCTCTAAATGACCTAAAAAGCGGACACTTTTCTCACTCATAGTATAGACCACAAGACAAAGAACGTAACGGAACACAGCTACAAATAAAGTAACTTTAAGCATTTGCCACTTAAACTATTATAATTAAAGTGTTTAGTCATTCAAATATATTTTTATCTAAACACATAGGTACCTAGTTTATAAATCTTGTTTTCAATATAGTAGATGCGTTTCAACTAGTTTCATATGTAGATTGTTTTAAAACAAGGAAGCCTTTGTATTTTTGCGAACCAGAATCACAACTCCTTGAGACAGAGTTAGATCAAAGTTATAAACACTTCAGCGCAAAAATTACAGCATGACAAATTAAAAATAGAACACTGCAAGTCTTGGTAAATGAAGGGAAGAGAAGCGGCAGTTCCTTTTTAAGGGGTTTACAAACGTGTAAGATAAGCCCAAACCGGTGCACACGAATTGAGGAACAACTAATACGGATGCACACGAATTGCGGAACAATTCATCTGAGTTCGGTAATAGCCTTACACGAACTGCAGGGTAAAAGTTAAATTCATAATGACTTTGTTCAAAATAGAACATGGAGGTTAGGTTATATTAGGCTAGGTTAAATTAGGTTAGGTGAGGCTAGGTTAGGTTAGTGGTTAGGAGTTGAATGGCATTACAGGTTTTTTTTCGCAATTCGAGTGCGCCCGTTCTAGCACAGTAGGTCCTTGTTGTTGTCACCACCACTTGTACCCCCCTCAACTGCATATTTTGCCACCCTATGACACAATCACTGCCACAACATTACAGCCTCACAAGGTGTTTCTCATTCTAAGAGAGGCTTTGTTGTCGAATGGCCTTAACACATAGCAGCACGTGCTTAGGGCACCAGCTAAATAGGGGCACCAAAAAAATGAGAAATGTATTTTAAATGAATTTGATTTTCAAAAAGAGTGTCAGATTAAAATCTGTATTCGAACACTACCGGATTTAGATAAAACAAGACACATAATGTTCACAACTTCTGAAAATTAAGTGGCACTAACATGTGGCAGAATATGGAAGCTAAGTTTGCCATTAAATCTGTCAGCTATCTATTATGATCTTGCCAAGGAGAAAAATTAACACCTAGCGTTAGTCAGTTCCGATGAACTGTACATAATTTTAAGGTCAGAAAATCTAGAAAAAAGATGTTTTAATTTCAAAAGCCATGTATTTTGTGTCTCTCTTCGAAATATAAGATTTTAGTTTAAGGTTTAATATTGTTTTTATTTTGAATTACATGTAGGGATAGGGGAGGGGTGGGGATGCAACATAATAATTTCAATGCTTTGAGCATCTAAAGGCCGTGGTCCGGCCCTCGGTAACCCCTACCGGGATTTAAACCCTGATCTCTCCGGTGATCCAGTGTCCAACACGAGGGTGAGGCGTGTATACCGTGCAAACCACCAGATGCGGGTTACGGTGTAGGAATATATCTAAGGTTGAGATTAGAGCCCGCTAACCGGGTTTTATTTTAACGTAGTGGTCACGCGTGAAGCCGCTGCTGATGTTATGTCAAGAGCGTGAGCATGCGCGCGCGCCCGGTTGTTACTCGTGACAATTATCCCCTCCCGATGACACCTCCAGGGGCTGATTGTGATGCATAGCTTCGATTACAAGGGGGACTACCCCCCTTCCCCTTTAGAAAAAACAAATAGAGCCGAGGGTGTGTGTAGGGTGAAAAGAGGCGGGGGGGGGGGTTATTGCGTGCGCGCTACACGCATGTTCGCGCACCACGTGACAACGATCAGACACGGCGTTCATTTGTTTGCTCGATGTTGTCACGTCACCCGCATCACGAACTCGATTACCGATTGTGTCACACGTACACGCACGCACGCACACACACATGTTCACATGTTTTATTATTAAATTACTGGGAACTAAAAGTTAATATGTCGGCGATAGGGATCGCGAAATGTTGGGGGATGTAATACAGAGGCGAGAAAATTATAGATGGGGGGGAAGTAAGGAAGGGGGGCATTAAGGTATTAAATAACGTGTCCCCTGCCCCACATATTTACACTGATGATGGAGGGAATTATAATTTTATAAGAACTGTACTTGCATTTGCATAGAAAGAGTACGAAAATTTTAAGTAAAAAAAAAAAGTATCCCCCTGAGCTCGTCACCGGAAAACTATACCCTGATTTTGGTTGGAAGAACCGTAAAGAAAATTCAAACTTATTTCTTTGCGGCCAAAAGTGATAGCATTTTAGTATATATTTATGTTATTCTATCGGTATTAATAATATCTATTAAAAGGGACAACTGCAGATAACGTGACTAGGTGTATAAATATATTAAAATTGTTTCAGTAACTTTAGTAACTAACTTTTACCGTTCTTCCCACCAAAATCATCCTATGGATAATATGAGACTAGCACCTGCTCCGCATGACCACTAGTGGTATCAAAGCAGCTGATATAATACCACTTTGTATTGGAAACTTGTACTAGGGTTAATACAATTATTTTGTATACCAAAAAGCACAAAAACTTTAAAATTTTAATTGAAAAATCGTTTATATTTTAAAGGGCTTACAATGAAAGCTCAAGTTTTATGAAATACCGCCATCATGACGTATTTAAAAATATTTTACGTGACATAAATAGTATCGATGATGTATACAATCCAGGGCCGTATCTTGGTGAGAAAGGGCCGGGAGGGGGGAGTATTTTTGTAGGTGGTAACCTCCCTTAATCCCCCGCCCCCAACCGCTTCATATATTTGTACTTACTTTATAGTATATATAATATATATATATATAACTTATATAAATCTTACAAGAATTATAGCACTCAATTACCCCAAACATGTAAGAAAAATAAAATCTTCAAGAAAATGCTTAAAATAAATGGTACAGTGCACCGCAAAAACTTTCTTTCACTTTTAAAATAAAATAGAAACATTTACTTAAATCTCGTAAGATTTTTGAAACAAAATAATTTACATTGTTGTAGAAACACTCCACCAAAGAGCATGGAATACTATATATGAACACAATGAGAAAAGAGGAACATCTCTTTACACTAAAGAGCATAACAACAAATTTATATTATATTCCAGAGTAAAATATTTTAAATTTTAACAATACTAAGACTTTACAAAGATAAGTTAGTAAATTAAATAGTTGGGGAAATATGAATAAAATTGGAACTTTCTGCTTTTGTAAAGTACCTTCAATGTCATCTTTATGGGAAAATGAAAGTTGTAATTTTGTTTGTAATGTTAAACAGTACCTGGATACAAATGTAATCAAAATCGTTAAAGCGGGGTTTGAGAAAAAAGATTTGATCTCTTTTTGACCTTCAGTAAGCCACCATTAATTTTAGGGTTGGATATCTAATTCCAGAAATTCTTCGGGGAAGCCTAATACCAATTTTCAGCCCTATCAGTAAGATTGTTTCGGCTCTAGGTCGAAATACAGACACACAGGCAGATGGCATCGCAAAAAATCCATTTTTCGGTTTCAAGGGGTGATGAAACGTCGACATTTATCAAAATGTTGAGTTCAATTTGTTTTGATAATCACAATACTTCTCTCTCAGAGAGGTCGAGAGAAAGTAAAATATCCAGGTATGACTCTGATATAATTTTTTTCATAGCTATATAACAAAAGAGTCTAACATTATAATTTAGATGTAAATTGCAAATTATATATTTTATTTTAGCCCTATGTCTTACTAACCGTTCGGGTTGTACGCATGCGTACTAATTACGATGATGTGTTAGGGATGAGAAAGGTTGAACTTATAGCAAATGTACCTTTATTTTGTAAAAACCACTTTCAGTACACCCGATCGAGAATTGAACCATGTTCTCCCGGTCATCGACAGTCTACTCTATTGCGAGAGTGACGTCTTAGACCATTCGACCACCGAAGAGGATCATATTAAATTAAAATAGTGTTAAATTATATCAGAGGGGTATTAAAAAAAATTGTATGAACAAATGTTTCAAAATACCCACAAATACATCATGAAATTGTTTTGGCTAGCCAAAGAAACGAATTATTAATGCGTTAAGATGAAGTTGTTGTTTTTTAAAGCGCTAACGGTAAGGTCTTCGTTCTTGGCAAGAGAATTAATCCTTTGAAATATTTACATTTATTCAAGTAACTGTTCCAAGAATAGCGCTCACCGATCTAAGTTTGTTTAAACAACCGAAATACTTCGTTCGTTTTGTATTGTCACAAATAGCCACACCCCCTGGTTTCTGATAATCAAACGCTCATTAATTTTACTTTACCTTTTCAGCCTTTTATTGAGATTGTGATAAACAAATTTTCTCAAACACGCCAAGTCACAACCCAAATAAGGTTAAAGAAAATACATAAATTGTAATATTTTTAACAAAATCACTACAAAATAAAGAGTGTACATTTAATTTCACAACCCACAAAAAAGTTTTGACCAGATGATCGTTGGACTTTTATGAAACTATTTTATTTTTCTATCTCACGGCTTAGTTTAATAACTAAGCACTATATTTTAGTTTATTACCACGTCTTACAGCCCGTCCGTATTATACGCCTATGTATTAATTACACTAATGTGTTAAGGATTAGGGAGGTTGAATTCCGAGAAAGTGTGCCCATATTTGCTTGAAAGGAGAGTGGGAAATCATTTAGGGAAAACCACCCTCAGCACACCTGACCGGGATATCAATTTAATCTCCCCGTCTTCGGGAGTCTAGTCTATTGTGTGAGTAGCGCTTTAGACTAAACGGCCATTGAAGCGGATAGTTGTTTTATTAAAATTTAGAACAATTTATAATGTATAAGATGTAGGCCCTAAGGTTTTGGTTTTTCCTTTTATTTTCTTGCTACCTTACAGGTAGAGAAAGTATTGTGATCGTCTAAAAAAAGTTAACTCAAGATTTTGATAATTGTCTATATTTCATGACAACCCCGCCCTCTTCCCCGAATCATAGAAAGTGTTTTTTTTATTGCCGTCCGTCCGTCCGTCTGTCTGTCTGTACCTCGGAGTATAGCTTAAACTATTTTACCGATCAGACTAAAACTGTGTATCTAAGTTTTTCATATGGTTGCCCCGAGAGGTTTTGAAATTGGATATCTAACCCTAAAATTAAGGGTAACGGCTCAAACGATTTTGATTACAATTCATATCTAGGCAAAATAAATTTTTCGTTTTCCCATGAAAATGTATTTTAGGGAACTTTACAGAAGCGGAAATTTCCGTATCTCCGCAGCTACAACTAATTAAGATACTAAATGACTTATCATTGCAAAATTGTAGTACCATTACAAATAAAAAATAAACTTTTATTTGAAATATATTAATACAATTTCGTATCTAATGGAATATACAAAGAGTAAGTAAGTAAGTAAGTAATTGTTAATAAGTCTCTCAAAGGTTGACGTTCTGTTTACTTTAACGTCTTAGGGAAAAGGTTTGTAAAGCAATGATCTATCTCTATCATTTTAGACTCACTAGTCAATATTTACCTTTTTTATTGGTCTAAATTTATAAATGAGGAATTTAATAGCAATGCGATAACCATAAGATTTGCAACCTCTTATAAAATGTAGAAAATTTTAATAGGAAGTGTTGACCCTTGAGGACCCAAAATCAATATATAGTTTTTGGTCCAAATATACAAATAAGGACTTTAATTATTTTAAAAAAATATATAAAATCTAAAACCAGGAGTCAAAAAATGTTTTATGTAAGTATAACGCAATTTTTGCTCGGGATTGCTAGTATATATTATTTAGTTTCACATATTCTTATATTACGAGTTTTGAGTAAATATCTCAAATTTTAAACAATGGAGTGAGAAAATCCATTTATTTCTATGAGGAGCTGGCACTTATTTGTCCAGGGAGGAAAAGCGAGTGGGGGCAAAATGACGTTATGTCCAAGTTAAGTAAGTTTGAGTAAAAACAAAGGGGGAAAGTGGTGGTGGGGGATGTTAATTAAAAAAACACGTTAATATGATTATGGTATATGGTTTAAAAATCTGTACTTTGGATTTCAAGTAAAAATATAACATTTTGTAACTTCTACTTGGATTTGAAGTTGATATTTTTCCTTAGTTATCAAGTTAGACAGAAAACAAATTAATACTATATTCAAAAGTACGTTATATTCATAGATAATAACCACGATTCACGTGGCTTAAGACATTAGTATCGCAATTTATGTTAAAATTGTTTAAAAAATAAATAACATAAGTATTTTATCGATTGCTTAGAATTTTAAATTCAAATCACTTGAGATGAGCTACTAAACTAAAAACTTTTTGAGTGGCCGCCCTACAGAAATGTATATCCAGATCTAAAACCACCATAGATCCTAAGTTGTTCGACCTAGGTTCCAAAATGTCCCAGCCAAATTTGGTTAAAAATGATCCACGCGTTTGATAGTTACCCCGTAACAAAGATCTGGAAAAATAGACAGACCAACAAACGAAATGCCAAATGCTCAGATTAAAAAAATAGCCTCGCTTTGTTGCCAATAAAACAACACAATATAGTAATAATAACCTAAAAAGATGTGTTTGTATTTTTTGAAAGGTGCTCCAAATGTGCTTCTTCAGTAATAAGGTCAGGGTAAAGATCGAGTAATTTTTATAGCTGTCAGATGTGCAAATTGGACTGTTTTTTTCCACTCAAATCGAGCTAGTTCTGGGTTTTTCTCGTTGGCCTGTCATTTTCAACCGTAATAGTTTCGTTTCTCACAACTAAATGATGGGTGTATCTAACAACCTCCCCATCTGCAAGATTTACCACTTGGGACGTGCTGTGTAAAGTCTACATTCGTTACGTGCTTTTGAAGAACAAGCTGTGATTTCTTAATAGAGTGAAAGATTCACACAATTACCTTCTAGTTTCTAGCCTGGCCTTTGACTGTATCGCCGTGAAAAAGTTTGGTTTTTATGGCTTCCACTGGAAGGTGCGAGTAGAAGAAAGCTGGTATTTTAATAAGTAATACAATATGAGGGATTACTCCATCTTCCTGGTGGTATATTGAGAACATTGATATGAGGGATTATAGAGTAGTATTCTGGCTACAAGGAGCGTATTTGATAGTTATAAAAGTTACTACTACTTATTTAATATTTTAGTACGTAAGGACATGTGAACAGAAGCTGTCGCGTGCGTGGTATTTCTAACGTTTTCCTAATTAGTTTTAATAACCGAAAACGATTATTTTGTTATAAATTAACCTCATTAGACCCTATCCCTATCTTGAGCTAGTTCTATCCAATGAACCTCATTACGACCTATCCCATCAACCCCATTAAAGCCTGTCCCTTTCTTGAGTTAGTTCTATGCTGTCAACCTCATTAAACCCTATACCAATTAGTTTAGCTAGTTCCATCCAATCAACCTCATTACACCTTATCCCTATCTTGAGCTATCTCTATCCAGTTTATCTCACTAAACCATATATCTATCGTGCACTAGTCCTATTCAGTTCGCTTAGTTACAGCTTATCCCTATCTTAAATTTCTTTTCGCCATGTAAGATAAAATAAAAAATCACAACCGTAAAGGACAGCCAGTAAAACTATTGTATTGTAGATCCCAAATTTTATTTCACTTTTCTTGATAACTTGTGCCATGTCAACAACTTATTGATCGAGTAATGACATGCATTTCCCGACTCTGCTATTTTCCATTTATATGGCAGCTACCTTATACGGCTCCTATAATTGGTTATTAAATAGCTGTTTCCAAGATAAAAATGGTTACTTTAGTTTAAAGAAGGATAACAGTTACCTTTTTTTTAGTAAAGATTTATTTTTGTTTCTTTCTTGAAAAGTTATACAAAGCTGTTCAATGCATAACAGTTGGGCTACGGGATCCCTTGTCCCAAGAGTTTATACCTTAGATAGGTCACGATCACTGACCAGGAGGATTATCGCCATACTTTAGTCAGGCCACAGTCACCGACTATGAGGATTATCATCATAGCTTAGTTGGGTCACGATTACTGGCTAGGGCGACTATAACGGATAATAGACCTGCGGATAGATATGAATTCAGCCCTACCATTTTTTTTGCCTTATTTTAGGCTAGGCTTGGTTAGGTTGGGTTGGACTAGGTTAGGTTAGGCTATGTTTTGTTAGATTAGTTTAGCATTCTGTTTTACTATTCCATAACTTGCTGTTTTTCGCTCAGTCTGAGAAAATGTTTACAACCATCCTAAATGGAGCGTCACGCCAGCTGGAGCCGAGGTAGTACACCAGAACCTCTTGTTTACAATTCCCAAGAAGGAGCTCACAACCCAACTGTAATGAGGGATCAACGATACCCTTTTGAAAGCAGGTCACAGCAGGTATACGTGGTCCAACTTTAATGCACCTAAGCTGCCAGGGGTGGGCTAGCCACGTATGGCACGCGCCCCCAACTTGGTCATTCCCGGACCGGTAAGGGGTGGGGGTGGAATCAATCATTCACGAGCCACGGGGTGCTGTTTCCTAGCAACGCGTGACGTAACCAGAGACTGAATTTCCGTCCGTCCGTCAGCGGAGAGCGCAGTTACGCTCCCGAGATTAAGTTGTCATAGAGCGTCTCTCCGGGTTAGACGATAAGTGCTTCCGAGATCCACCTGCTTTCTGACAAGAAGAGGAGGGGGTTAGTTAACTACAAACCTCGCTTAGGGGATCGCGTCTCTCTCTCTCTCTCTCTCGCGCGCGCGATAGGTTGGATTGTCGGTGAAGGCAGTCGAATCCCGGTATGGGGAAACTAGGTTGTTTTTTCCCCTATTAGGTTTCCATCATTCTTATTCACGCAAATGCGGGTACGTTTTACAGCCACATTAGTGTAAATATGCGGGTATCCCGGATAGGTAATAGGTTTTCTTGTTTAGGTAACAGGGTATCCCAGATATGAGTAATAGGGTGTCCCAGATAAGTAATAGGGTGGTCTGGATGGGCAAGTGTCCCAGATGAATAGTAGGGTGTCCCAGACGGGTAATAGGATATCCTAGAGGATTAATAGGGTGTCCCGCATGAATATTTGGGTGTCGCGGATGGATGGTAATACGCGGAATACATACAAATAAATGACATGACACAAAAACACTCAAAAATAACTTATCAATAAACTACCCACTAGTAAGTTTTCCTCGCAAAATCAAACATTTCGATAATCATTAGAAACATTCTTCAGATATTATATATTTTAAACAAAATTGCTATAGGCTTTTTCTTTTTAAATTATCAATTTAAAAAATCAATCATCAAGACATTACCCACAAATATATAGCCGCCGTATGTTGGTCAAGATAGTGCCAAATTAGGCGGATGAAGGTTGCCATGTGGTCGGCACAGTGAATCATCCAACCGTTAATTTCAGTTTTCTAGACGGGAGCCGCTTTCTTTATTCAAGTACCGTAGCTCTTCATTTGTCCTCACGATGCTGAGTTGACCACGTTCAAGACCCACTGCTTCACAGAAAATCTGAAAAAGCGGGGATCGAAACCAGAACCTTTGAATTTGTAGCCAGGAACTCTTGACTACTTGATAACAAAGGCGGTCATATAAGAATGCATTGGTTAGGCAATGTGACATATATTCTATATTTATCTTCTTCTATCTTCTATACCGCACGCAAAGGTCTGAAATTTTAAAATTAGTAAGTAGCCCCTGTGCACAAACATGTGCACCTTGAAGCAGGAATTTTAAAATTTATATATATTTTTTAAATTAATTAAAAATTGTGTCTGAAGAAATAAAATGAAGATTTTTTTTTCTGTCTGCTTGAAGCAAAGGAAAGCGTTGCCAGGGGTAACCACGCAATCCTGCTAGTAATTTATATTTAAGTAGGGTCTAAATCAGTCACCTAATCAAGGACGGGAAAGGCTTTTAAACTAATATGATCTTTCATTAAAATTAAACTACAATTTTCCCAAGAAAATAAATATACATGTGTAGATAATAACAAAAACAAAGTTTTCAAATTTTACTTATCATTTTGTCAGACACCTTAGCTCAGTCGGTAGTGTGTCTGTCTACTAAACTAAGGGTTCCGTTTTTGATTACCGGCATGGCCAAAAATGTATCAATGATGAAGATACGGGTTTACCCTTTCACAGTGATGAACTGACGACTGGGGACTGGATGTTGTGTCTGTCCTAGTTAGATTAAAAAGCATATGAAGCGATGATAGGCCTAGCAAGCCGGTAAAGGAAACTATATGGCTTGAATAAAAAACGTACCTAGACCATAGGCTGGAAACAGTGATGGATGTAAAAACCTTGTTATTAGAAATAGTGGTTGATGATCAACACAATCTATTAGTTTTATTATGTGGGGAATTCCAGGCCTCCGCCGTGGATCGGATTCCACGTTAAACTGTAGGTCCTCCATTTCATCTCACAATCACCCTACCATTACACATTAGCGTAAGTGCGTATAACCCGAACGGGTAGTAAGACGCGGTGCTAATAATAATAATAATAATAATAATAACAATAATAATAATATTAGTTTTATTATAAGAGACACTTTCTTCTCTTTAGATAAACGTTTTAATATACAGTTTATCTTAATGAACAATCATCTATAAGACTCGCGTTTCAGGACCGAAACGCAGGGGGAACAGGGGTTTACAAACCCCTCCCAAAATTATCAACAATGTAATGTTGTATTTCTCCACGGTGCCTAGGCTAGTAAAGTTCCTGAATATGGAATACTTTTTGAATTCTGTGATACAATTAGTGTTGATATACTTTTTTTTTACTCAAAATTAAACGTGGTATTGATTATTGTGTGTTGTATAGCTAAATCAATTCTTATTACAACCATACAAAGATAAATATGTTACTTATGTGATTAATTAATGGCACTATCAAAATTTATAGGCAGCTTTTAAAAATAATAACATGTATTTCAAATGAAAAATATTAATCAAACCATTTGAATTTTATCTAAAACATTATTAGAATTAGTAAATCAAATGATTATTTAGAATATTTATAACAAGCAAAATATTTTTTAGGATCTCCGGCATAAATTTTATGAGCCCAGTTTTTAATTTTGCATTACCTGAACGTTTGCTATTCTTGTTAAAGGGATTACTAATATTATTGACAGTAGTTAATTGGTATGCCAACTTCTTAATTTCCCCTACAGATAGACCAAAGTAGTTTCCCTCCATTTTCAAATAATGGTTATCCAACTAAAAGTCTAGAGTGTTGAATCCTATGTCAACAGTTTAACCAGGCGAAAAAAAAGTTCTTCTTTGAACTTGGTAGGTCTTTTGGGCTATTAAAAAGCCCATTTCTTTAGATTGATTAGCTAATATAGCAGCGCTCATGTTGGCATCATTCCAAGGATGTATTTTACGATGAGAAATTATCTAATAACTAGACTATAGTCTATGTAAATGCACTCTTGTAATTAGTGAAAAGCTTGCTGAAGAAATTATTTAATAATGATGTAATAATGATAGATTAAGAAGGAAAAATTGGATAAGTTAAGTGTTTTTTAAATGTGATTCAAATATGTAATATTCAATATTTGGCACAAAGAAGTATTGAATATTAGAGAAATCAATGTTAATTTGTTGTTCATTATTTAAAAATTCCCACATACATTTCAGGCTGTTCTAGATTCTAGGTTGTAAATATACATCTTGTATGGATCGGTCAAAATCAAATAATCAAGAATAAAACTTACCACGTAGCTATAATAATATAATCACTTCAAAGAGTTTGGACGAAAAACTTTTATTCTGAAAGAAAACCATATTCACTAGAACAACCCCCACGAACACTTTTTGAAAAGTGTTTGAAGCTATGCTGATTCGGGACCAACTTCTCAAAAAATTTTGACCGCAACCAACTGATTTCGGCACTATGCAAAGACAATAGAGCCCTATTACACATTAGGAACGTAATCAATATTTGGGAACCTTAATATAACTAATTAGAGCCTTATAAAATGTATAGAATTTACCTAATTTATATTAAGTATTATTAAATTGTTTCAAGAGAGATTTAATGTTTAAAAATATATTTTTTCTATGCCAACCCTCCTGTTGGGGAACTTAACCCCCAAACCACCGTAAATAGAATATCCCCAGATATAAAGTAGATCCATGGATTCTTTAGTGCTGACTGACAAATCACAGCTAACAGCTGACAGCTTTGAAAAGTTACCAGCCCAAATTCTGTATCCATACGCTGAACAATATGATCTGCAAAAACATATGTTTAGCAGCTGTCACTTCTGACGGTCAAAATTTAGGTATATACCTAAATGTTGACTGTCAGAAGATCAGCTGTGAGCTGTCAGTCAGCACCAAAGAAGCCATGTGGCTACTTTATGTCTCTGTGGTGTTCTCTACACACATTTTTTTGTCATTTCTTTGAAAGGCACGCTCCGGGTTCGATTTCCGTCCCCATTACGTCTTTATTCGAGCAATCAGGAGTCTACTACCTTCCCTCCCCCGCCCTAGATCTGGAAAACCCACCAGCTTTAATTGGATTTAATTACCTCGCAGTACGTAAGCGGCTTCAAGCCCCACCCCCTTCCCACTCATTCCGCTAACAATCTAACGCTAGATACGACTTCGTTGATTGGCTTAGCAGCCGGGAACCCCTGAGCTCCGCTTCCACAAGCCAAAATTGGATATTTCGCCCGTCTGTGCTGTTTGATGGGAGGGGTCGGGGACCCTGATCAAGGGGAAGTTAGGGGAGGATAAGGGTGGAAATAAAAAGTGTACCGATTGTAACAAGCTTCGGTCCTTGTGCTTTCACAACCAGACAAACCCAATAAACTTGTCCTTTCAACTTGAGAATGCCGTGACAATTAACAGATATTATTCTCTCAGGAATGGTGCGGACGATTTAAATCCGGGATGTTCGACAATTTATCTCAGTCGGTAGAGTGCATGCCTATTAATCCCAGGCTCGGTTCCCGATTGAGGCTTTTAGAATGATGAATTAACGTCCAGGAGAATATATGTTTTGTCTGTTCTAGAAGGAATTAAGTTATTTTGTAGGGCGTGTGCACATTTAATACCTCAAATAATATTAATTATATGTATTTATTTGTTTTAGTGGTCGCATTTTCTAGCGCGTTTACATCCGCAATAGAATGGGACTGCCGATGACGAAAAGATCAAGGATCAAGGTTCTAAATCCCGGTCAGTTGTATTGTTTGAGAGGGTTTTTTCCTTAAATGGTTTTCCACTCTCCCTTCAAGCAAATGTACGTGAATTTATTATAAAACCCTAACTTACACATCTTATTATTCCATTAGCGTGTAACCCTAATGGATATTAAGCCGTGTTATAATCTAACATTGCAAAATATCACACGAATGCGACAATGAATAGAAATAAATACACAAGGAAACATTAATATACTTGAATTTAATATTAAATATAAATTAATAGGAACGATAGTAATTATCGTGAGAGTGAATATAAATAGGGGCCTAGTTAAAAATATACGTAAAAATGCAAATTATCTATATGAAACATAAGAAGAAAAAATATTTTATTATTATTGAGAAATAAATCACCGTTGGAAAAAAATGGCCGTTTTTCTTAATAAACTGAGGTAAGTCCAAAATCTAAGTAATTACTAAAAATGTGTTTCTTAGATAGTAACTTAAATGTTTGTTCCCCTGTTATGATAAAAATCAAATTTGGGAAATCTGGACTTGATGCTACTTATTCAAAAGCTAAAAGAGTGGAAAATATAGGAAATACTGATAGAAAATAAATTTTGGATTCAAAGATACCTAAGATACATGATTACAAGGTCAAGGTCACCAAATTTACAAGAAATGTTACTATTGATTTTTTTTTTAAAGGGGCATTGCGATAAATTCTAAATGAGACGAGAGTATGGAGCCCTAAAAGGTATCGAATTCTGTCATAATCATTATAAACTCACTTTAAAAAAGAACTTGTCATAGAGAGTGACAACCAATTTGGGTTGAACGCTTTTAACTCTGAGAGAGTCAGTCAAGCTTATAGATTGTCAAGCGTCACTAGCATATTCGAGCTTAAATCTAACCAAGGTATACTTAGATTCTGGTTGGAAGAAATAATTTAGAAAATACAAAAATATTAATTTGCCATTAGCATTGATGGTATTTTAATATTTAATTATTATTTTATAGGTAGTGGTCATATCCAGGGTCCGACGTTGAAGTCAATGTAACTTTTTTCTGTGAAGTAGAACGCAATGGAAACTTGTGTAAAAACACATTTTATGACACCATGATCTTGAAAACATGACTTTTACTGTGCATATGTTTGCATATTTGAAGAATTTTACATTTTATGCCATTTTGTAACTTTTTTGGATTATTTTCTTCCTTGTTTTTACTCTTTTAGTGCATTTTCTGTCATTTTAGACTCATTACATTCAACGAGTACTTTTTAACGGAAAAATTAATTACTTTCATTTACTTGAAGCATTAATTTTGTCATGTAGTAGTGCCAGACAATGAACAACAATAAACTATTATTGTTATTAGCTCCGCGTCTTACTACCCGTTCGGGTTATACGCACTTACGCTAATGTGTAATGGTAGGGTGATTGTGAGATGAAATGGAAGGACCTACAGTTTAACGTGGGATCCGAACCACGGTGGAGTCATGGCATTCCCCACATTCACAAGATGTCTGGTCAGAGGTGAGGGAAGGGTTTGGTAATCAGATAAATCTGTGCCGGGACCGAGGATTGAACCCCGGACACTTAGCACAGAAGTTCGACACCTTACCCCTAGACCACCAGGTCACCTTTTAACGACAACGAACATAGCCTAATGTTTTCTGACAGAACAGTAATAAGTAGGCTATTTTTAATAGGTATATTGGCCGTACAATTTATTATTTATCTCTTCCTTTGCCGGAGTACACAACCATTACCATAAAATAACAAGTATAACAAATGGATTTTAATTAAATATGTTTGATTTGATTTCTTAAGGGCATCTTTTGTATTTTTGTGGATATAAAAACAGAGTTTTTAAGTTCATATTTTTTTAAAGGATATTTTTTTGTTTTTGAGAGCATTAATACAAAATTTTTAAGGGCATCAACTTCTGGGTCCTGATCATATCTATAAAAAATGACAACCGCAGATCACATGACTTGATGTATGAAAACGTGAAAGTAGATCTAGTAGCTTTTATAGCTGTCAGATAAGCCCCTTACTAAGAAAGTTGGACTCTACAAGCTTAAGATAAAGCTAGCACGTAATAATAATAGTATATATAATACACAACTCAACTTTGAAATAGTCTCTGGAATATGCAGATAAACGAAAGGAAATAGCTACGCTGATGATTGAAAAACCCTGATAATCCTATCTAATAGAAAACCTAAACTCCAAACACGTTGACAATTAACACTCCACTCAACCAACAAGTTCATTTAGAACACCATTCGGTAATGTTTGCCAGTACAATATCAAAAGCGCGGGCCCCCGGAAATACGAAATTTTCTCGCAGACGTTGTTCATACGTAGCCGAAAAAAAACTCCCGACTAAGATGCAAATCCGGATAACCCACACAACCATAATCGTGAGTATCAATAAGTGTGCAAAACAAGGTTTACTCAATTTATAGTGAAATCTTACAGTCTTACCTTGACAGATTCCGCTATGGCTCTATCTTACAAGCTGCGCCATAGTGGAAACAAGCAAGGTAAGCTTGATGCATTTAAGCAAAATAACATTTTTATTTAATTTTTGCAGACAGCTACTCAAATAAGAGTCACTGAGAAGGTATTTACTATTTAAATACAATGAAGTATTAAACTTAAATGGCAACCACCCTCTCGAGCTTCCAACAGGAGTTGTTTCACACGGAGATATATGTATCGCTATACTTGAATCGAGGATACCTAGATACGTAGTCGCATGGCCGATACATTATCAAATAATAGGACTAATATATTTTTTCTCTTCGCTCGATCAGTCACTTTTCTATCGAGATCCTGTTTCGAAAAACTTTTCTATGCTCTTTTCAAATGGACGGTATCAACGCAGCTGCAATTTTGGATATTGCACTAAAAATAAAGTCAAGGAAGAAAACAAGAATGAAATAAATATTGGATTCATCCTCTTGTTAGTTTGCGTGATAAAAGGGAAATTTTTTGTTTACCCTTCGGTGAAATTTTGTGTGATACTAACAAATTATTTAACTACTTTTGAATGTCTGCTGCCTCGTTCAATTACATTTTTCTTTGCTCGGTTTTGTTCACCTTTTCGTCGATACGCACTCATTTTGGTAGGTTTTGTCCCCTTTTTGGTCGAGCACGCACATTTTTTGCTCAATTATGTTCCCTTTTTGGTTGATACGCACCCCTTTTCCTCAGTTTTGTTTCCCTTTTGTCAAAGGGTAAATGATAAAATAATAGCGAACACGACAGATCTCTGGCGTGGGTGACGTCACTGGTCATACAAGCTACTGCTACTACAGTAGCCCCATGGCTTCTTTGGTGCTGACTGACAGCTCACAGCTGACTTCTGACGGTCAACATTTAGGTACAATACCTACATTTTTACAGTTAGAAGTGACAGCTGCTAATCACATGTTTTTGCAGATCTTATGGTTCGGCGTAGGGATACATAATTTGGTCTGGTAACTTTTCAAATCTTTTAGCTGTCAGTCAGCACCAAAGAAGCCATGGGGCTAATGTAGCTACTTTGGAGAATAGTGATACGTAGAAGATGCAAATATTAGGTGCATGTAGAGTGGGTCATGAACTTGACGAGACAGTAACCTTTTTTGTGACTGTTACAACAGTAGGCTGGGTACCAAAGTTGCAGGAATACTCCAATTGTGAATTGTAATACAGAATCCGACATGTATCACTGTCTGTAAGAGCTTATGCTACTGAACAGTGTTAGTAATCTAAGTCTACGAAATGTATACATTTATAATAAAAGTGATAGAATACCGCACATTAAAGTAGTGAACTAGCCTACGTACAGTTAAGAATCAAAAGTTAAGAAAGTCAAAGTTGGAATGCGTGAGAAATACTCGTCGTTGGCTATTATGACGTGCGTGGTTGCCATATTTTACCTTTAACTGTTTAGTGACAAAGTTTATTAAAACGATTTAATACATATAAGTTTCAAATTGTATTAATTTAATTTACAAATCTGGGGGAAAGTCAGTCAGGGACAAAAGTCCTATTACGACAATTGTCACGATGTGTCCCCTTCGTTAACTCCGAAAGGCAGCAAGCTTGCCTTACGCTTTTCCACTATAGCAACACTTATAAAATAGGGCCATAGCGTAACCAGTCAAGGTAAGACTGATGCCTTACTTGGTCTCACTATGAGGTGGCTTATAAAATAGGGCCATAGCGTAACCAGTCAAGGTAAGACTGATACCTTGCTTGGGTCCACTAAGGTGCAGCTTATAAGGTAGGGCCATAGTGTAATCAGTCAAGGTAAGACTGATGCCTTGCTTGGTCTCACTATGATGTGGCTTATAAGATCGGGTCATAGTGTAATCAATCAGGGTAGGACTACTATCTTCCATGGTAATGAAAGTGTACATTTATGATTCAATAAGATACTATTGGCACGCGACTTATAAGCTAACCTAACTCTACAACAGACACAACAACCAATGTCACGGTCGTCAATCCATCAAAAAGAAAGGGAAAGCCCTAATTTCATCAATGATAAAAAAAAGCTTTGGCCATGTCGGGGAATCGAACTCATGATCCCTGACTAAGTATAAAGACGCGATACAAACTGTGCCAAGGTCAAGACTCCCGAGATGATCTTACTAAATAATATATATAAAAAACAAAGTTAAAAACATAGAACTTGTGAATTCAGTCCTTGAATACTATATTTCGTGAAAACATCGCCCCCGCTTTAATCGCACTTGCGTGTTGCAGTATTGATCAGGAGCAGAGGAGGTGGGGGGAGGGGTGGGGCTAAGACTCGGTATTTGAAAGTAAGGGTGGGTGGGGTGGGGGATAAGCCTCGTGATGTGTTCGACCACGCGGGAAACCTTTCAAAGGTCCTAGTCTGGGCTCGCCCTTGTGGGCAGGAACTGTAGAGGAGAGTGAGGGGGGTGGGGGGGGGGCAAGAAAAGGTACACTTGCTACACATAAAGGTAGGAACACGCGACCACATAACATCAAAAGAAATGATGGCTTAGTGAGACACTAACACCAATGTTTTGAAAAAATACATACCCATACGAGCCTAATTTTGTTTAAATAGTTTTTAGGTGGGATAGAAAGGAGAGCGCGAGTTAAATTCAGTATTTTTAAAGTTTTAATAACAGAATACTTTTTTGCTAACAATAAAAATATATTATTCCAGTAGATACGTTTCGTTTTAACTTTACACACGTGGTAATATCAACAGTTATTGAATATCTGGCATGGGAATTGCGTAATTTGTATACATTTTTTGTCTTCATTTAAAAAGCTATCAACAAACGCCACTGTATCATGACATGGCTTTACTATGACCCACCTCAGGTAGAATACCCTTCAATCCCCACCCCTATGATCCTACTTCCCCCTTTCAACAAAAAAAACAATCTTGTCAGGACCCAAGAAGCAAATCACTCAAAATCAGTCATTTCTAAGATTAAACTCTTTTGGTTATGATCTCATTCAACTGAGGCATGGGTTTTAAGAAATGTTGGCACATTGGATATTTTAGTTTGTTCTTTAGCTACATCACGTGCTCCAAAATAACGATAGTTTTGTGTAAATTAATTTATACATCATTCTCAACATTCCGTGTTACTCAAGACGGAGAAAAACGGGTAATACATAGGACCTGCGTTTCAAAACGCAAAGAGAATAATATAATGCGGTAAAATTAAATCACAAACACCTCTTTTTTATATATACATTGGGGAGTGCATACACACCCCGTGTAAAATACGTATACTTTGTATTCTAGCACAAATATAAATGGCCATATATATCCATAGTAACAATGGTAAGGTTTTTTTCTACACGTCTTACTACCCGTTCAGGTTGTATGCTACTAACAATGTTAATTGTTAGTGAAATATATTCAGCAACATTAGATGCAATCAGGCGATTGATATTTACTCATTTTCGAACAAATGATATTCGCTTAAGAGAAAAGCGCATAGAAACCTAATTTTTACAAGGGGTGAATCAATAGGACATTTTACTATAACTTAAGTAACTACAAGTTTTTGTACGTATTTGTGTATACCCTAAGGGTCCATCAAATTCAAGGGGGGTCCCAACCCCACCATTTCTAAGTCCTTGCAGTTATGAATCATATATTTTTTAAATAGAGTCAAGTTTCACCCATTTTTTTTACATGTTAAGTGGATTTAATTGGTGTATAGATTATAAAATATTATTATTAATATTATTATTAGCACCGCGTCTTACTACCCGTTCGGGTTGTACGCACTTACGCTAATGTATAATGGTAGGGTGATTGTGCGATGAAATGGAGGACCTACAGTTTAACGTGGAATCCGAACCACGGTGGAGGCCTGGCATTCCCCACATTCACAAGATATCTTGTCAGAGGTGAAGGAAGGGTTTGGTAATCAGATAAATCTATGCCGGGACCGAGGATTGAACCCCGGCCGCCAGCACAGAAGTCTGACACCTTACCCCTAGACCGCCAGGTCACCTACTAGATTATAAAAACAATAATAATATTTGTTTCCTAATATTTCAAGTTAAGGCCAGGTAAAATTTAAAAGATCGCAATCAAATATGTTAGCAATGAGATTGTATGCAATGTTGGATGAATGCAGTTTTATATATATATATATCGTATAACCCGAACCCAAACGGGTAGTAAGACGCGATGCTAAATAAAAAAAGATAAAAAAGGAAGCTCTATTTTGTAATTGAGTCTCTCACTATACATTGTGCTAGTTAATAGTTTGTATTATTGGATGAATAAAATAAGTGGTAAAAATTAGAACTTCTCATTCCCCACTTCCACCTCCTCTTTTCCATGCTTCGCGTGATGAGTAAAGTAACGAGAAAATGCACTCAAACTTGCGTGGAGAGATTAGAAAAGAAACCACTAGGGAAAAATCACCCTCAAAACATACGAGCCGGGTATCGAACCCTAACCTCCTCGTCACTGGAAAACCAGAGAAGACGAGGCCAACTCCTTTGTACACGTGCATGTCAAGATAAAATAAATACATTTACATTTTTTTAAATATTTAATTTGTATTTGCATATTATGATAACATTTTCGTGCTATTATTTTTGTACCCGGACTATACGGACTGTCCCTGCAAACTGGCACAATCGATCAAGTGAAGACAGCACACAGATATTGAAAATTCCCTTCTCTTTCTTGCTCAGCCTAGAAGAAAATATTTCCCCCCCTCCTATTTTTTGTATCTTTTTTACATGAACACATGTGTAGAACTATTCTGTTTCTTTTGATATGTAATCAGATATTTTTCCTTCCACTGGATCGGAAAAGTTTCATTACTGCAAAAGGTTGAATGTCATAACGTAACGATTTTACATCACTCAACCAAATGCGATACATCCTTTACACGAAGGATCATTATTATTATTATTATTACAATCTGGCAATACTAAGAGGATTAATCACATCTTTGGGCACACGGATTAAACGTCAAGATCATCTGGTTGGTTGGTGACAGGGAGGGTGGGGTATGGATCCAGTCCGGTGGTAATTAAGGTATTTTTCATATTACAAATGGTTTACCAATTGTCTACCTCAAAAATGCTGTTACCTTTCCTCTAAATTCTACCTTACTTATGACAACCCTATTAACTTTTTAGTTTATTTCTTGCCAGGTTTAACACACATGCGGGTACCTTTCCTCTAAATTCTACCTTCCTCATGCCAGCCTCCATTAGATTTTTAGCTTATTTCTCCCAAGGTTACACATACATGTACTAATTACGCTAGTGAATTAGGAATAATGAAGGTTTAATTTAGAGAAATTGTACTCGAATTTGCGCTGAGAGATAAAGAAAAACAACCTCTGTACACCCAACCGTGATTCGAACTCCGAGCTTTCTGTCATCGGCAGTCCAGTCAATTGCAAGAGCAACTCTTTAAACAATGCGGCCACCGATGTGGGTGCCTGCACCAATGAAGTATGAATGTGGAAGGAAGAATATATAGGAAAGTTACCGGAATTTGAGCGATGGAATCATGTAAAAATCATCCAAGGAAAAATACCCCTAGTAATTATTTTTATCACCGCATCTTAATAACCGTTCGGGGTATACGTGTATCAACTAATTATGCCAATGTGCTTGGGATGAGAAAGTGTAGACGCATTTGCATGGAGGAAAATTGGAAAACCATTTAGGGGAAGAAAACCACACCAAACCGAGATTCTAGCCCCCCAATCTCCAAGTCATTGGTAGTCCTAGTCTATCACGAGAGTCACACGTTAGACAATTTGACCATTATATTATTATTATTATCACTAGCACCGCGTCTTACTACCCGTTGTGGTTATACGCACTTACGCTAATGTGTAATGGTAGGGTGATTGTGAGATGAAATGGAGGGGCTACAGTTTAACGTGGAATCCGAACCACGGTGGAGGCCTGGCATTCCACACATTCACAAGTTGTGATTAATACACGGCTTGTCTGTCAGAGGTGAAGGAAGGGTTTGGCAATCAGATAAGTATGTGCCGGGACCGAGGATTGAACCCCGGACCCCAAGCACAGAAGTCTGAAACCTTACCCTTAGACCTCTAGGTCACCTTTGACCACTATAAGCGGGTTTTCAAGTGAAATGCTAGAATTCCCGGCCCACCCTATTAACTTTCCCGCACCTTTAAAAACATGAATATATATAACGAACTGCTGTGTCAATTTCCAGCGCTCAACACCGCTCCTGTTTACACTTATTTTACAGCTCATCAAGACATTTAGTGGTCATAATTCACGCAGAGGTGTATGTACTACACGACCACGTCTAAGTTAAACTTGCCCCGAGACAGTTAACGGCAGGTTTAATGGCGGGTGTTTCAGGGGGCATTACTTCTTCCAACATGGTTACAATCTTCATTAAGAAGTTAGCGATCAAGTCGAGGAAACGAAACGTTGAGGAGTGGAAAGGGGGTAGGGGGGGTGCGCGATTGAGTTGTTACTAAAATACTGATTTATATAATCATGATCATCACGCCACACAACTGTTCACAGTTAATAGGTCTGGTTTAATAGGTCAGTCATTCTCAAACTATTGTCTATGTCAGTGGTATTCAACATCGGGTACCCTCCCAAATAATTTCTCTTCGACTTTGTAATTCTAAAGTTGTGAGGCTTATTGCAAGCGATACAGGATGATTCACTCGCTAGAGGCCCCAAATCTTGATCAATATAATCTTTATTTATTTATAGTTTGTTAGTTCATCATCAGTTGAATGATTTACAAGCCCGGCTAGACTTCTGTTGTAACGGTTAGTTTTTTTTAAAAGGACCAAGTATGCGTACTTAATAAGGAAAGGTCACCGTAGCTCGATTGATTTGACAAATGTTTGGAACCTCTAGCGAGCGAATCTTCTATAATCTAGATCTAAAATAAATTACATACAAAATAATGGATATTCTTTCAGTTGAAAAATGGCATCTGAGTACAGGAATTGATCCCGTATCCTTTGGCTTAGTACGCCAATGCTCTAACCACTGAGCTATCCAGGAGTTATTCCATTCCCAGGGTAGTTCCTCACCCATATGTTAAGGCAGAGTCTATGATGGACGTGTGGAAATCATCGGCTACAAATGTGTGATCAATTAAGATCACGATCAATCATATAATGCAGGCACCTTCAACTTAATAGTTAGCTTTTTGCCGCCAATAGTACAATTACAATCGAACGAAAGCGCATATTATCATATTGGATTTAAATAATAAGTTTTAAATGAGAAATATGTATTTGCATATTATCATCATCGTCACACCCACTTCGGTGGCCGCGTGGTCTAAAGCGCTACTCTCACAGTAGGCTAGATTGCCGATGACGGGGAGATCAAGGTTTGAATCTCGGTCGGGTGTACTGAGGATGGTTTTCAAAACAGGTTTTCCACTCTCCCTCTACGCAAATGCGGGTACACTTCCTTTATTAAAACCTTAATAAACCCTAAAACTATTAGCGTAATTAATACCAAGCGTATAACCCGAAAGGGTAGTAAGACGCGGTGCTAAAGAAAGAAAGAAAGAATTCCCCATCACCAAGTGTTTCCAGCTTGTGACCGGGTCAGTCTAATAAAATGCCTTCATCTTACTCTTTCCTTCCACCATTCTTCCTTCTTTAATTGCTTCCATTCTTCTTCTCTTACTTCTGTTTTCTGCTCTTTCCATCTCTTTCTTTTCCTCCATTGCGCGGCCTTTCCCCAGCATACTACAGCCCCATCCTTCTGTTTATACACATACACAATACTATTTTTAAACTTTACGTACCTCAGGCTGAATACCACTGGCCTAGAGAATGTAGATTGGGATCCAGAGATGTGTAGCTCACCAACTATTGAATTATACAAATGAAGCGCTCATTCCAGTGAGCTAGATAATTTGAACTATGTCCACAATGCACCAGGAAAGGTCCGACCGTGACCTCTAGGAGAGTGGTAGGGGGTATTCCGCTCCACCTAGCATGACTCACTCCCTCCCTCCCTCGACTCTTGGAGCCTCCCCTGCTCTCGACCGGACAATATCTGCCGGCGTCAACGAGAGGCACACACACATTACACCAACTGTTACTTATCGCATTAAAATTACTATCGAAACCTATTCAAAATTAAATGTACAGTCCAATTTTCTTAAGAAGAGCCTTTAAAAAAAATACAAACCTACTTTTTAGCGGCCAACTTTATTAACATTGAGTTATTGTTTTAGGTAGCATATATAACCGCAAAGAAGGGTAGTTTCTTGTATTTATAATTGTAAAGAAGGGTAGATGCTGACATATTTAATCCCCAAAAAGAATAATATTATGTTCTGGCATTTAAAATCGCAAATAAGGGTAGTTTCTGGCAACTATAATTTCAAAGAAGAGTGGTTTTCTCTCATCCAGAATCCAAAAAAATTGTATTTTCTTGCATTTATAATCTCAAAGAAGGATAGTTTTTGACATTTAGAATGGCAAGAAGGGTAGCTTTTGGCTTATAGAATCGCATTTGAATCTCAAAGAAGGTTAGTTTCTGGCATATAGAATCTCAAAGAAGGTTAGTTTCTGGCACCTAGAATCTCAAAGGTTAGTTTCTGGCATCTAGAATCTCAAAGAAGGATAGTTTTTGACATTTAGAATGGCAAGAAGGGTAGCTTTTGGCTTATAGAATCGCATAAAGGGATAGTTTGTGTCATCTATAGTTTCAAGTAAGGTCAGTTTATGACATCTAGAATCGAAAATAAAGGTAATTTCTGTCATCTATAATCTCAAAAAAGGGTAGTTTCTGGCATTTAAAATCTCAGTAGTTTCTGTCATCTAAAATTGTAAAGAAGGGTAGTTTCTGGCATCTTGAATCTCAATGAAGGGTAGTTTTTAACATCTATAATCTCAAAGAAGGTTAGTTTCTGGCATCTAGAATCTCAAAGAAGGTTAGTTTCTGGCATCTAGAATCTCAAAGAAGGGTAGTTTTTAACATCTATAATCGCAAAGAAGGGTATATTCTGGAATTTAGAATCGCAAATAATTGTGGTTGAGTCTTGCGACTCAGCCTTACCGCAGGAGAGCATGCCTCCCATCTCAACACTCGAGAATCTTTGCGTCTCCTGCTAGGTTCCACGCCCTCAAGCTTTCTCATGCTAATCTCAGGTCCGACCACAGACAGACGATCAAGTCGGCCCAAGGAAGTCAATAAGGAAAGGGAAGGACTCTGATCGTACTTTGGTGTAATTCTAGAAACCCCCTGAACCTGATGAATAATGGGCCAAACCCCTGCCAACTGTTAGGACTAAGTGAAACGCCTTATTCCTCCGAACTTTAGTCATTTTGTGAGAGTTACTTCTGAAAGAATAAAAAAGAGTCCCTTGTAGGATTATTCTGGTCGGCAAATGGTAGAAATTTTCAGTCAATCGCGCAATAAAACTACATCACCATTAAAAGTCGGTGAATCTGCTAACCTCGCAAATATATCAAGTAATTACAAATAATTTTTTGCGTGTGGCCAAAATAATTTTAACTTTTATTGGTCATAAAAGGTGATGGTATAAGAATAGTCAAAGAGTTTAGTGAGAAAATATACATTTTATTCATTCTATATTTTATCATAGAAAAGACATAAGTATTTGCGGAAGGTTGATTTTAAGGAACAGATATAAGCTGGAGAGAGAGAGAAAAAAACAGGTTGAGTGAAGAAACTATGGTCGCGGGAACTTTTATAAGACAATTAGTTTTGTCCCCTGCTTTAGATCTCCTACAAGCCAGGAACCTAAACAAAGCCTTTAGAAGTATGCTTTCTATAAAATATGCAACTAATGATGTTTATTTTCTTCTTCTTTTTAAAAGTTTGAATTCAAAAGGTTCCTACCGCACTTTAACTGAAACTAGTCGATGTAATGAGATGGCCACTATAAAGGAAGACAGGGGCGACCCCCCACCCAAGGGCCTGCACAAATAAGGAATCCCCCTCCCCCTCTACAAAACCATTACAATAGTAAAAGATAAATCTAGTCATTATGAAATCTTAAGAAAACTAATTATAACTTATTATATCAATTTTAATTTATTTGTAACAAAATATTACTTATGGCGAGTGAGGAAAACAAATAATTCAGCGTGTGATATTCAAAACTTTAGACAACTTATTTAAGGAAAAACTTAATCTATCATTAATTAAGTCAATTAAAACAGGTACAACTACATTTCTCAAAAATCATAAGTGAGATTGTTACGATAAAAATGTTCTGAAATTATAAATAAACAGAATGTCAGTTTTTTGTTAATATCTCTTTATATCCTAATATGTTAGTTTTTATAAGAATTTTTTTAGATTGTTTCTTTATCATAACTTAAATATTTAATATTTTTGCAATGGTTTTGTCTCAGACCTGATGATGGCGTAATCACCGAAACATGTCACCCAGCCAAGATTAACAACACTATATCAGTAAAGGAATTAAAACCACACAGATAAGGAACGTTACTTTATTACAAACTTTTCAAGGGTTCATTTTTATTTTTTGGAACACTTCTTTCATAGTAATCAATTGTATTTATTTATATTATCCTGTATTTATAATATATCATAACAGAATACAAGTATAACCTAGATGACACACATCAGTTGATTTCCGCTAAATCTCCTAAATTAATTTATTGTCTAGATAATTAACACAGGCAAATTTTATAAACAATTGACTCGAATAATAAGTTTGTAACATTATATCGCTTACACTTATTTTAATAATGTTGTGAAAGAAGTTACTTGTTATGTCTTAATTTTAATTTTAATATGTTTCATGTTGATATTTTATTCTGTTAATTGTTTTTTTTACATGTGTAAAATACATGAATAAGAGCCTAGTCAACTAATTAACCTTTCTATTAATCATATTTCTACTGTCACTTTTTAAACACTTTAAACATTACAGATCTCTTCCTTGTCAACTTGTTTTTAAACTATTTACTAGTATATTTAGTTATTCAAATAATAAGTTCATTATTGATGTCATACCAATTTACTTTTGATAAGTTATTCCTTTCATATAACATATAATTTTGATTTCAAAGTTATTCTAATTTTTTAATAGTCTTTAACGTTTTAATTGTATTAATAACTCCAATTTCCACTATTAATTTTGTTTATCAGCTAATCCTATAACCTGCTATTACTTAAAATATTTTATCATCACAGATTATTATTCTTTCCTTATTTTCTGTTAATTTATAATTTCAGAACATTATTATTGTAACAATCTCACTGATGATTTTTTTTAAATGTTATTGTACCTATTTTAATTGACTTAACTCATGAAAAATTAGGGTTTTCTCAAATAAATTATTTTTATGTCTTGTTTCTTATTTTATCTTGTTTTAGTTGACCAAAGAAGTTATACCAACCAATTTAAGTAACTGTAACATCAAAGTACGTTCCTTATAGTATACATTCATATTATTCCTTACTACAACTATAATGAGTATTATTGAAATTATACTAAAGAGTTTCTCTCTCCCCCTCCATGCAAATGGGCATATAATTCCTCTAAATTTAACCTTTCTCATACCTGCTACGGTGGCTGCATGGTCTAAAGCGTCACTATCATGTTAGACTAGACTGCCGATGACAGGGCGATCGGGGTTCGAATCCCAGTCGGGTGTACTGAGGGTGGTTTTTACAGAATGGTGTTCCACTCCTTTCACGCAAACGCGGGCCCTCTTACTCTAAATTCAACCTTCCTCATCCTTGATCCATGAGTGTAATTAGTAGGCCTACATATATATGCTTATAGCCTCAATGGTGAGACACGGCGCTAAAAATATATGTTATTTTATATGTAATTATAATATACAGATTAAGAGTAACAGCTGCTGGTCATATGACTTGACGTATGAACGCGTGAAAGTAGAAATATTTTACTAGCTGTCAGATAAGGCCCTTCTTAAGAGAAATGGACTGTACCTTGATGAATGTTTAAACCCATTTAATATCCTCCGGTTCCAACTCTCTTTACGAGTGCAATTTGGAACCCTTTGTATGCATATTTAAATTTCGATTCAAGTCTTTATGGCGCATCTGAGTCGCAACTGTTTTCCCCCGACAACGGCAGCACGAACAAGCAGGGCCACGGCGGTAGAAGGGGGGTGTATGTGGGGGGGG
>CABEEJ010001528.1:111819-151900 GCA_901482245.1 Timema douglasi
ACCGGAACATCCCGGCCCACAGAGGAAAAACGGGCTTGCAAACAAACTGCTTCAGTTCACACTCCTAGAGCACCGGGTTCGATGCTTTACAACTTCCGTTTGGCTTTGTCAGCGGGAGAGTTATGTCCCAAGAGGCCCGGAAGAGAATGCGAGTTGAGTTTAATATTTTTTATTCATTTTTTTTTTTGCATTTATTGCGGTAAAGATGAAGTATTACACTCCAGCCCGAATGGTTTTGAAATAACGTTACATCAAATACGCCAGGGAGAAAACGGAATTATTTTAAGTCCACCCCGCGTTTTGATTAATGAGTCTTTTCAAACGAACGATTTCTATCACGCGGTTTGTTGACGTACGAGTAAATAATAATAATAATAATAATAATAATAATAAAAGAATATATATATATATAGCTCCAGCACAGCGCAGTCAGTAGCTTGCTAGTGTGTCCACGCAATGGAGGGGAATAGAGAACAAGCAATGGTAGCGTAATATTACACCAAAGGATACAACAAAGAAAAAACAAAGATGTGTTTGTGTTCACCCACTAAACAGTATGCGATTGTCTGAGGGTGCTTTTGACCTGATATTTCCTAAATATCCACCTAAATTGTTACGTCACACAAAACTGGGCGAGTATTAACTTCACAAATCAAAGTCTTGGTATCAATTTCCCAGCTTCCGGCTTCGTCCTCAGACGACGACATTGCATCAAGAGAGCAAAGCTACAACTGAAAACGCGCGCTGGACTGACTATTTGAAAGGTTTCTTTATCTTTCCTTGATGTTGAGCAATACCGCCACGGCCTACCGCTGAGAAAACGTCGAGGAAGGAGCGTTGGAATCAATCAAGCCGTCGCTTAAAAAGCCTACAAATGTTTCTCTGGCCCCGCCTTTGAACGACGCAAAGTTTCTCGGTTATTTTCGTGACGTTTTGTTACGAGTCTGAATCAATCATCTTCACATCACCGTAGTCTCAAGACACCTTCATTTCCCTACCTCTGGAGTGAGTCACCCAGGAAGCGCCACGCCCTGCCTTCGTTGTCCGTACAGGATGATCAAGAAATATTATTTCTACTATTTAAATAACGATAGCATTTTGTTAAGAACCGAATGTCCAGATATTATAATGGTAGTAAAACAGATTCCCGGCAGGTGTTGTCCTATATTTAGTATGGAGCTATACTTGGGGCGTACTAAGTCTGACTATAAAACTGGCCCTGTTTCTCCAAACTATTAGTCTTCCCTAAGTAGGGAAGTAACTAGCATCAGTGGTTGCATGGTCTAAGGCATCACCCTCGTGTTAGACTGGATTTCTGATGATGGGGAGATCGGAGTTTGAATACATGTTTGGGTGTAGTTTTACCGATTTTTTTCCCCCCTCCAACATTGTTTTTCACTCTCCCTCCCAAGCAAATTCGGGTACAAGGTACAATTACTCTATAAAATTCAACCTTCCTCAATCTTATTGCAATAAAGTTATTACTTAATGGATACTAAGATGTGGCGGGAAATAAAACCATTCTGGATGGGGTGACCTGGTGGTCTAGGGGTAAGGTGTCGGACTTACGTGCTGGGGTCCAGGGTTCAATCCTCGGTCCCGGCACAGATGTATCTGATTGTCAAACCCTTCCTTCACCTCTAACAAGACGTGTACTAATCACAACTTGTGAATGTGTGGAATGTCAGGCCTCCACCGTGGTTCGGATCCCACGTTAAACTGTAGGTCCTTCATTTCATCTCACAATCACCCTACCATTACACATTAGCGTAAGTGAGTATAACCCTAATGGGTAGTAAGACCCGGTGCTAATAATAATAATAATAATAATACCATTCTGGATGAGGGTTTATTTTTTTACGGAAAGTCCTCGTTTTTAGGGCGCCATCAGACTATTGGTGGGAGGAGAGGGGGTCTAGCTCGCTTCTGCATTCCCCCCCCTTAGGATACGCTACTGATAATGGTTTTCACCTTCTATGTCCCGAAAATCAAGACTCAAGTTTGTCGACAACAAAGTCTGGTTCAAGTTGTGTGGAGTTTATCCCGTCTCAGAGTAGATCCCGACCAAATCTGTTTTGACAGAGAGGGGGGCATCTAATACGAGCAACAACAGTTGCTAAACAATGTTGTCAAGTTGTATAGTGGCAGACAGTTGCGAGATGTAGGTTGGTACAGAACCAGACATATTCAACTGCTCTTGTCAACTTCAATACTGAGAGAACATTCAGACGGCCCAAGCTGCGATGCTGGTTAGGGGAGAGGAGGAATTTCAGGAACTCAAATAGAGTTTTATAAATTTAGTTTTGATAATAATCATAATCAAGGCCGGGAATTTTATAATGCCATCCTTTTTTTTTTTGTTCGTCACATACAATGCTTATAAATATATAAACTCTGTTCATGAACCCCTTGTTGTAAAAACGTATATTTTATATGTCATTCTTGGTTATTTTGGGATTTAAGGTCATATTTCATGGTTTGCGTCATTTTTAGGCATTCATGTTGAATAAGTATATTTTTTTATAAATACTATCGATGTTTTATAAGTGCATCAATTCTCAAACAAAAATATTTGCCATGCCCAATTGCCGGAATGATAAGATAATGAAGTCAATGAACTTTGTATCTTCTTTGCTTGTAAAAAAAATACGCAATCCTGGTGAGACACTGTAACTAGGTTGGAGAGGATTGCGTTGGGAGGGGGTAGCTAGTAGTTTTGAACCAGATATTTGTAAATATTATATTATAATTAGCAGAGTGCAAGAGTTTTGTGGTTAAAGGCTTTTAATTGCATTTTACATTTGTAAAGTGAGTGTTTGATTTAGTCGTGTGCATTTATTAAAGAAGTTTGTTCAAATTTTTAGATCTTTTTTTTAAATTTGAAGTTATTATTTTAGAATTATTATATCATTTTATATTTGTTTGTTTTTATAAATTTTAGGTCATTAAAATCTGTGCCCTGATCATAATAGTTGCAATAGTTGATTCTAAGCCAGTCATACTCGTACTTAGGCAAAGAATCGACCCAATCAGATTTATTTACTGTGAAAGTCGCCAGGTTTGTAGTAGCCTAAAGTAAGTTCAGTTTTTTTGTCATTTCTGTGCAAATCTACAGATCTAGAGCTATTTTTTTATTACGTATTTATTCAATGATTCCTAAGTTCTACCCAAATTATTAAACACAATTATTATTTATCCTCTTCAGTGGCCGAATGATCTAAGGTGGGAATGTGCAAACTTACTTTGAGATAGGCCGAGTTAAAAAAAAAATGGCGGGCTAAAATTTGTATTCATTAATTTTTCTCAAATTTCATTTTAAAAATGTATATACACTGATATACTGACATGGATAAGTTTAAATACATTGAAAGTGTAAAGCAATCATAAGTACCTTAGTGGCTTGTTATGTTTTTAAGTTTATTCAGAAGATTTATATGATGGGGTGTGAGATGAGTGGACTGTACATGAGCTTCCAGCATTGTTTTATAATGTGGGTTAAACCGTGAGGAGGTGATACTCAAGAGATAAGACAAATATTCATCAGATCACTTTCATAAGTTTAATGGTTGAAAACATTTATTGTTTGAATGAATATGAGGATGAAAAAAATGCCATGTATTTTTCTACATAATTTATCTCTTTTTAAAATGTTGATTTTGTCATGGTCTTATAAAAATACAGTTTTGTTGTGTTTAAAAAAGCCTGCTTCTCAAAGCAGCACATTTAAATTAGTTATCCCGTGAGCCGGAATGAATACACCGGCGGGCTATATTTGGCCCGTGAGCCGTAGTTTGCCCATCCCTCGTCTAAGGCAACACAATCACAATAGACTGGACTGTCGATGACAGGGATATCGGGATTCAAACTCCAATCGTGTCTACTGAGTCTGTTGTTCCCTAAATGGTTTCCCACTCTCCTTCCATGCAAATGCAGATGGATTACCGTAGATTACCTCTAATAGGATTTATTCCTCATCCTTAGATCATTTAATTATCACATATGCAATCTGAACAGCTAGTAAGACGTGGTGATAAAAAGTATATTATAGTCTATATATTATTATTCCTTGAGTTACATAGTTTTTGGCCCTAGCACATTTAAAAAAAAATAAAAGCATTTATTTGAAGGATTAGGCCTATCATGTTAAAATTTACCAATTTTCAATAAGGACTCCACAATTTATATATTACCTTCGTTAATAGGCGAACATGTGGAAGCTATTAAGACAGGAGTTTCCGGTGTCATAAAAAAGTGATTGAGGTCACAAAACAAATCTTAAGCAGTAGATTTATAAAGAACCCGAAATGACTGAACTTAATCTGAACTTTACTACAAACTCTGTGACTTGAACGAATACTACATGTGAGTTTCATTTATAGAATAAACATGGGTCCTTTTTGGTAGGTACACTTCGTTTGCCATGGAAAGGTAGCAAGCTTAACTTTCTTGTGTCTACCATGGTACAGCTTATAAAATAGATACATAATGTAATCAGTCAAGGTAAGGCTGCTATCTTGCTTGGTTCCACTAAGGTGCAGCTTATAATATAGGGTCATAGTGTAATCAGTCAAGATAAGGCTGCTATCTTGCTTGGTTCCATTATGGTGTAGCTCATAAGATAGGGTCATAGTGTAATCAGTCAAGTAAGACTGCTATCTTGCTTGGTTCCACTAAGGTGCAGCTTATAATATAGCGGCATAGTGTAATCAGTCAAGGCAAGGCTGCTATCTTGCTTGGTTACACTATGGTGTAGCTCATAAGATACAGCCATAGTGTACTCACTCACGGTAAGACTGATACCTTTCACCGTATACGGAGTGAGTGTTCGTTGCTCGAAGCGAACAAGTCTCAAACCTCCCACCTGTGTTTATTTATATTGTCTATCGCAGGTTAACTTTTTATTACGCTCGTGGCCTGGAGACCCATTCCAACTCTCCAATCTACCACGCCTGCTAACACATGATCATGTCGCCAGATTCACAAAGCAACCAACACAGCCTCGCGACCTTTCTTTCTCTCTCTCTCTCTTTCTCTCTCTCTCACCGCCAGCTGTACAAATACAGTCAAACTTGGTTATAACGAGCACCAAGAGACGGACAATATGTCCTCGTTACAACCATTATTCGCTATATCAGTGATGAGCTAAATATACCTTCTATTTATTTTAATTCTCAATAGCATGATACTCGCTTCGGTGGCCACATAGTCTAAGGCGTCACTCCCACAATGGACTAGACTGCCGATGACAAGGAGAATGTGGTTCGAATCTCGGTTAGGTATACAAAGGGTGGTTTTCATAAATGGTTTTCACTCTCCACCCAAATGTGGATACAATTCATCTAAATTCAAATTTCCTCATCCCTAACACATTAGGGTAGCTAGTACGTACAACCCGAACGGGTAGTATGGCGTGGTGCTTAGAAAAATATAATAACTTGATGACAAATATATTCAAAAATCAAAATAAAAACTATAAAGAAAAAAATGTATATATACTTACATACGTATACCTTGATTTTGGTAGGAAGACATTCTGAAAAGTTTTATTCAATAACAGAATGTTAGTATCTAGTCCTTTATAGAAGGCCTTTTATCCTACCAAAATACTACTATACAGTAGGACACTAATAGAAAATAAAGCCTTCCAAAATGGGATTCTTGCCAAAATAATGGTATATGTATTATTTGTATTAATATTCTTGAATAAAGTACGATACACTTAAAACTAAACACAATACTTCGTTTTTAACTGATTTTACTGTCGTGGCGGTGCATGGGTAAAGTGGTAGAGCAGGGCAGGAGGCTAGACAATGGAGAGGTAGGTAGAGCAGGGCAGGAGGCTAGACAATGGAGAGGTAGGTAGAGCAGGGCAGGAGGCTAGACAATGGAGAGGTAGGTAGAGCAGGGCAGGAGGCTAGACAATGGAGAGGTAGGTAGAGCAGGGCAGGAGGCTAGACAATGGAGAGGTAGGTAGAGCAGGGCAGGAGGCTAGACAATGGAGAGGTAGGTAGAGCAGGGCAGGAGGCTAGACAATGGAGAGGTAGGTAGAGCAGGGCAGGAGGCTAGACAATGGAGAGGTAGGTAGAGCAGGGCAGGAGGCTAGACAATGGAGAGGTAGGTAGAGCAGGGCAGGAGGCTAGACAATGGAGAGGTAGGTAGAGCAGGGCAGGAGGCTAGACAATGGAGAGGTAGGTAGAGCAGGGCAGGAGGCTAGACAATGGAGAGGTAGGTAGAGCAGGGCAGGAGGCTAGACAATGGAGAGGTAGGTAGAGCAGGGCAGGAGGCTAGACAATGGAGAGGTAGGTAGAGCAGGGCAGGAGGCTAGACAATGGAGAGGTAGGTAGAGCAGGGCAGGAGGCTAGACAATGGAGAGGTAGGTAGAGCAGGGCAGGAGGCTAGACAATGGAGAGGTAGGTAGAGCAGGGCAGGAGGCTAGACAATGGAGAGGTAGGTAGAGCAGGGCAGGAGGCTAGACAATGGAGAGGTAGGTAGAGCAGGGCAGGAGGCTAGACAATGGAGAGGTAGGTAGAGCAGGGCAGGAGGCTAGACAATGGAGAGGTAGGTAGAGCAGGGCAGGAGGCTAGACAATGGAGAGGTAGGTAGAGCAGGGCAGGAGGCTAGACAATGGAGAGGTAGGTAGAGCAGGGCAGGAGGCTAGACAATGGAGAGGTAGGTAGAGCAGGGCAGGAGGCTAGACAATGGAGAGGTAGGTAGAGCAGGGCAGGAGGCTAGACAATGGAGAGGTAGGTAGAGCAGGGCAGGAGGCTAGACAATGGAGAGGTAGGTAGAGCAGGGCAGGAGGCTAGACAATGGAGAGGTAGGTAGAGCAGGGCAGGAGGCTAGACAATGGAGAGGTAGGTAGAGCAGGGCAGGAGGCTAGACAATGGAGAGGTAGGTAGAGCAGGGCAGGAGGCTAGACAATGGAGAGGTAGGTAGAGCAGGGCAGGAGGCTAGACAATGGAGAGGTAGGTAGAGCAGGGCAGGAGGCTAGACAATGGAGAGGTAGGTAGAGCAGGGCAGGAGGCTAGACAATGGAGAGGTAGGTAGAGCAGGGCAGGAGGCTAGACAATGGAGAGGTAGGTAGAGCAGGGCAGGAGGCTAGACAATGGAGAGGTAGGTAGAGCAGGGCAGGAGGCTAGACAATGGAGGGGTAGGTAGAGCAGGGCAGGAGGCTAGACAATGGAGAGGTAGGTAGAGCAGGGCAGGAGGCTAGACAATGGAGGGGTAGGTAGAGTAGGGGACACTCCCTATCGACACGGCAAGAACACAAACCGGTTCGTTATCCTATGTGAGTGGTCATTAGTTACCCCTTTCATTATCTGTTGGTCTATTTCATTAATTGGGTATTTCCGACTGATAGAGCAACTAAGAATGTTTGCATTTCTGCATAGTTATCAAATTTTTTATGTTATATCCATGTTGTACGCTCGTTATAAGGATGAGAAATTATATAGGAATAGAGGTAAATTAAAATCGTAATGAATGCTTTGTTTTATTACAGCCATGATCTCGATATTCCTGTGATCGTTACAACCAGGTGCGACTGTATATGTTTCTCCAACGTCTAAGAATAAAACCGTTCTGTGGAAAGATACACTTGTGCCTGATATTAAAATAATTAATTTCTTCAAATAGTTGGAAGCGCGTCAGCTCCTACTTGAGAGGTAAGGTGAAATGAACAGGTGCGCGGTTTCGGCAAAGTTTCGAGACAGAAGTTCAGCTGTTTCACTACCAACCTTGCCACGCTACATTTCTCAAACCCCCGTCTTCCCAACTTCAATAAACATTCCCTTTGGTCACATAGCTTGTTATCAAACAGTTCTGGAATTCAGGATTTTTGCTCTCGGAGATAGTTACATCTGTAATAACTCACCGTAGGGCCAAACCAGTATAATGAAACAATAAAATTAAAGATACGGTACAAACTTTCTCATATAGTGAACTACGGCATGAAACAAAATAACCAAATTTTAAACTACCTTTAAAATTATTATTTATAAAAAACATTCCCAGATACCCATTTTAAACTAAATCATAAATACCATTAATATATATATTTTTAAAACTTTTTTCATAAGTAAACTATAATTAAATAATTTATTTTAGATAAATCAACAAACTTTATTATTTATCATGTAAAATAGTTTCCAAATACCAATTTTGAACACAAAAAAATATTTTTCTAAAAACTTTCATAATTATGTTATTAATAAATTACATTAAAAGAAAAAATATATTTATCATTATTTATAATGTTAAAACTTAGCATGTATTAAAAAAAACTTATAGCCATATTTAAAATATTCAAAGTTTAAAATACCAATGATATGTAATCCACCCTTAAACAAGTTCTTCCCACAAAAAAAAGTATTCAGTTTTATTTGTCATGTTTCTGTTACCCGTTTAAAACCAAATCTTCAAAACCACTTTCGAAAACTCTTAGTTAAAAAAAATCACTCATCAATAAACTACCCTCTAATTAAATTTTTGCCCAAAAACCAAGTATACAGTTTTATTTGTCAGGTGAAACACTCCCTAGATTTAAATTTTAAACTAAATTTGTATAGCTATTTTAGTCACTAATCATTAGTAAACAACCCTTTATTCTATGGCTAAGGTCAAGATAAACATTAAAACTCCCAAGATATAACCCCATAAAATCTAAATATCTTGTTTGAACAATATTCTATCAAACCGTTTCATTCAGATACAGACAGAATTGTAATATTAGTTATATTACCTGTTGTGGTTCCTGGTCACATGAAATTATAATCTAGAGATCAACAACTATCACGATTCCCTCCCGCCCCTCGTTTGATACATGTGTCTGGCAACTAAACATTCCTGATCTTCTACTGACAGTGACGGATTTGTAACCCTCTACTGAAATTGGGAGACCATGTAGGTGCGGTTACGTTGGCCCGATGGTCTGATAATGATGATTGTGTGGTGCCAGCAGAAGTTTTAAACCTAACTTAAGCCTTAACCAAACCATAAAAACCATGGGAACAAATCCCCTTCGGAAAAAAATACCCACGGTACCTCCAGGAATCTAACCCAGGACCTCTAGATTAGTAGCCAGGAGTGCTGACCACTAGACTAAGAAGACGGCCACAATTTGTCTCTTTATATAGGTAGGTAAAAAGGGTAGTAAACATCAAGCTAAAATAAAAAATATATAATTGTTTTATGGTAAGTTATGTTCACATACTCATATGTTTTGTTTTTACTCAACCTAACTTAGCATGGATATAACATAATTTTGCCCCCTCCTTCTCTACCCCCCTCCCCCCACACCGATCAAAAAATGTTCCAGCACGCCTGTATAGGATCAAAGTGTATACATCTCTCGGGAAATACATGCGGAATCATGTTTACAGGTCCAATAAGTACAGAACAAAATTAATCTAAGTCCAAAGCAAAGG
This sequence comes from Timema douglasi, assembly GCA_901482245.1. Lineage (NCBI taxonomy): Eukaryota > Metazoa > Arthropoda > Insecta > Phasmatodea > Timematidae > Timema > Timema douglasi. The sequence goes on from CABEEJ010001528.1 coordinate 121,245, forward strand.
CATCACTCTCGCAATAAGCTAGACTGCCGATGACGGTGAGCTCGGGGTTCGATCCCAGAGGGTGTAGGGTGGTTTTCCCTAAATTGTATCCCAATACTTCCACGCAAATGCGGGTATACTTCCTCTAATTTCAACCTTCCTCATCCCTAGCCCATTAGAATAATTAGTACATAGACATAACCCGAATGGGTAGTAATACAAGGTGCAAAAAAAATTTAAGTATTTATAAAAAAAAAAGCTTTTTCAGTTTTCCCTTTGTTAAACATAAATCGCTTTTGTTCCCATCTTTTGTTCATTGTGGCCTCATCGATACACCCCTCCTAGCATTGAGATGTTAGAGAGGTTCGGGAGTGGGGTGGGACGACACACGAACAACATTAAGGAAACAATGGCTCAAGAAGCAATTTGAGTTAGATCCGATTAGACAAATTAGGATGTACGGGTTCACTTTCCAAAAGGGAAAAACATTTAGAAAATGCAAATAATTTTTTTTTTTGCAGTCAACATTGAAACATTTTAGTATATTAGTATTGTTATTTTATAGGCATTGATAATATCTATCAAAATTATCTGCCACATAGTAGCTGACCTGGTGGTCTAGGGGGTGGGGGTCGGGGGTGGGGGTAAAGCGTCGGACCTCTATGCTGGAGGTCCAAGGTTCAATCCTCGGTCCCGGCACAGATTTATCTGATTACCAAACCCTTCCTTCACCTCTGACAAGACATCTTGTTAATGTGTGGAATGCCAGGCCTCCACCGTAATTTGTATCCCATATTAAACTGTAGGTCCTCCATTTCATCCCATAATCACCCTATCACTACACATTAGCGTAAGTGCGTATGACCCGAACGGTTAGTAAGACGCAGCGCTAATGATAATAATAATAATAATAATAATAATAATAATAATAATAGCTGTGGTATTACACCAAAAACCAGCTGTTCTCAAAAATAGTCGGCGTACGCAATTTTTCTACAATATTTTCATGAGTTTTACTATATTTTTCAATAGCAGATAATCATATATGGATATGTGTGCATGTGTGTAGACTCCGGTAGTCTTGTAGTAAAGTGCTCGCCTCAGGACCCGGTGTTGGTGGGTTCAAACACAGCTGAGGTCAACGGACTTTTCTTGAGCAATAAAAAATCCGCAGCACAATTTCCATCGGATAGAAAGTAAAGCCGTCGGTCCCGTGTCGATTGTGGCATGTTAAATAAGCCTGGAAGGTATGTGAAAATATCTTTCCGGAAAAATTAGTAGGCCCTTTCTAGCTCGCTCATAGAAATTGAGTGTAGAAGGCAACGGAGAACCACCAGACTTCCTGAATGTACTCCCTAGTATATGGTATTTCTACCAGATGGTGCAGGCGGCACTAACCAGCCGAAGGGCTGAGTGCATTTCCAGCTCCGGATGGATATAAATCACATCAAACCAACGTTAGGGTTGCTGACTTAATAAGAATATATAACTTATATGTATTTATTATTTACGCTAATATATAATGACAAGTAAGAAAAAATTTAGATAGAAATGTACCCAAATTTTCGTGGAGTAAGGATTAATTTAATAACAAAAAAAAAAAAATCAACCCATCTTTCTGGGATCAAAACCCATGACCTCTGAATATTGGGCAAACCAAACCATGTGAGCCTGACATTGAGGTGGGATATAAGAAAACTTGAGCTAAAAGTATGTATTTTTGTAGTTTTTATGACGATAAAATATGTTTTGACTAAAATAAATAATATATTACTTCACTAGATACGTTTAGTTTAATCTTTTACACAAAGTAGATTCAACAGTTCTTGAATATCTGTCAAGAGAATGGTGGCATTTAAACAGGACCTTCTCTCTTCATTTAAAATCTTACTGGTCAAATGCCACTTTAAAATATGTGTAGAAAACTGAAACAACCTTTTCTAAATGTTTTTGGTCAAAAATAAGGATTTTACCTTGAATTCCCCCCATTCCATCTTAAGGAACGTATTTATAGTCTAGTTTGATAAGTCAACCAATCTCTCGGTGTCTTAATATCGACTTTACAAACAATACCTTATTCTAGTCTGATAATCAGACAAATAACTCGGTAGGACTACATGTCCGAATATTAACTGTATAAACTAGCCTTTAGTTTAGTCTGATAAGTCAATGTATCTCTTAGTATAATATACTAAGAGATACCTATTGTATAAGCCGGCCCTTAGGCTAGTCTGCAATCTCTCAGTATGTGTTCGAAAATTGATTGTCTAAACTGGCCCTAAGTGTAATCTGGTAGGTCAACCAATATCTCGGTATGTGTCCAAATATTCACTGTATAGACCGGTCCTTAGTATAGTCTGATAAGTCAACCAATCTCTCGGTTCAAGTCCAAAATGTTGACAAAATCGGTCCTTATTATAGCTTAATAAGTCAAGCAATGTCTTGATATATGTCAGAATATTGACTGCACAGATCGGCCCTTATTCTAGTCTGATAAGTCGATCAATCTCTTAGTATATGTCCGATTAGAAACTGTATAAGTATAATCCAGCCCTAAGTCCACTGCTGGTCACGGAGTGTTATAAATGTCACTTGTGCGGCTCTAGCCCCGAGCTCGGAGACCAGCACGGCGTTGTTTGAAGTTGGCACGGAAGCCCCTTCTTCTCTCCCGAAGAATATAAATGTGTAAAGTGGTTGCTATGTTTGAAAGGAAGGTTGGGAACCCGGCTCAAAGAGCGCGGATATGTCGGTAAGACCGCAGGGTTTGGAATGTTCCAAGTTGAGGACGAGGCATTCTTTCATGTAGAGCAAAACTAAAACTCTTCTTTTGGACAAAGGTAGATAAACATCGACCCCTGTCTTAGAGGGATGGAAAATTATCCGAGCTTCTCCACAAACAAGAGGATAAATAATTCAATCTCAATCTATTTGGGTTTAATTTAAGTTTGTTTATTACTCACATTTTAATTAGGCATCATCTCCTCTTCTAGTCTACATTATTATATACTGGAGAGGTTGATGATTCTGAACGTTTCATTTGCCCTTCAAACCCAAAAATGTTGGTCTTACTTATTCTGTCTGTCCTCCATGACCGTCTCTTTGTCCACACCTAGCGATTCAAGCCAAACAGAGTGCTGGCCATTGCTCAAACTTGATATTTAAATATTATGCAAACATACCTCAAGATAATTTTTTTTAGAATTTGATTTTAGCCCCTGAATCAAGGGTGGTTTACTGATGAATGATTTTTTAATATTTGACGTTTTTCGAAAATGTATAATTGTAGTGCCCGCCTCTGTGGCGTAGTTGGCTAACGCGCTTGTCTTGTTTAGCTCGACTGCTGAGGACGGGGAGATAGAGGTTCGAATCTCGGTCGGGTGAACTGGGGGTGGTTTTTCCTAAATGGTTTTCCACTCTCACTCCACGCTAATGCGGGTTCACTTCCTCTAATTCAACCCTCCCAATTCCTAATCCAATAGCGTAATTAGTACTTAGACCGTATAACCCAAACGGGTAGTAAGACGCGGTGCTAAATATTATTATTATTATTATTATTATTGTAGTGTGTATGATATGACAAGTAACGCTGTACAACATACTTTTTTGATGATTGAGAGAGAGAGGGGTATTTGTTTAAGGGTAGTTTATGTGTGAATGATTTTTAAAAATACTTTTTTTTATTTAATGGTTGTAGCAATTTTTTTTAGAATTTATATCTGAAGATTGTTTTAAAATTATGTTTATTTTTATGAGAAAATCTCAATAAGGGGTAGTTTACTTATAGCTAATTTTTGAAAATTTGTGTCACCAACTAGAAAGTACGCATGATTAGGTCACTGCATTTATTTGAGAGTAAACATTTCAACCGATAGCAAGGTTTAATGCTTCCGTTAGAGGGACGATAGCATGGAATGAGCCAGAAGATATAGTGGCGCTCGAGTGGCCGAACAGCCAACTGTTCCATGCGAGCTGTGAAGTGAGCAGCGTCAAAGTCGTGAAGGGTTGGATGTGGGATGACCGCAGGAATGCTTGGCTACAAAGCGGCCGGCTCGTTATTCTGAAGTTGCCGACCTAGAGAGAGAGTGAGTGAGTAGGTGGTTTTACTCCCCTTTCACCCCCCTTCAGCTTTTCACCCATCCCACCCCTATCAACATAGTCTGACTGTAGAAGATTAACAAAGAGATAATAGTCGTTTCTGTAGTCGAATGGCCTAAGGCATCGACGAACGTTTTAGGTTCTGATCGAATAATAAACTTATCAAAGGCGCCGATATCATCCATTGTTTATCCACTTTACTTTTGCTTTATTAATTTTTTTTCTCTATATATCTTAGAGGCCTATTTATTCTTTGCATTCAACTCCAACTTAGCCCGATTCGGTAGCCGCGTGGTCTAACGCACTACTCTCACAGTCAACTAAACTGCCGAAGACGGGGAGATCGAGGTTCCAATCTCAGTTGAGTGTAATGGGGTGGTTTTCCAAAATAATTTTCCATTCTCTCTCCCCTCGATTGCGGGTAACCTTCTTCTAAATATAATCTTCCTAATCCCTAAAAATATGAGCGTAATTAGTACATAAGCGCGCAGCCCGAAAGGGAAGTAAGACGCGGTGCTAAAAAAAAAAGTTTTTAATTATTTAATTTTCTTACCGATATAGGATATTTTGGTCCAACTCAAATATTATTTGAGATTACTGGATATGTTTGCGAGTTAAAGTCTCAAAAATTGACTTTTAATAACCATGTAGTATTTTACGCGTCCGTCGGATAATTGACCCGAGATCAAACGGTTGCCCAACACTTGGTCTAAGGCGTCAATCTCGCAATACATTAGACTGCCGATGACGGGGAGATCGGGGTTCAAGTCCCAGTCGAGTCTAGTGAGGGTGTTTTGACCTAAACTTTTTTCCTCAATCCACGCAAATGCGGGTACACTTACTGAAAAATGTTACCTTACTCACCCCTATTACATTTGACTAATAATGTATGGGTACTTATAGCCCTGAACTGGTACTAAGAAGTAGAGAAAAAGAATTAAAATTAATAAAATAGTTTTTTTTGTAAAATACTTGTACTTATTCTACCCCTCGGCAAGTGGAACTTTCATCCTAAGCGATTTGACCTCGAGAAATCAAGTTGTTTGTTCGTCCGTCGTTCAGCATTAATTAGGACTTATGTGACAAGTACTCGTCAGTTTACAATGTTACTTCTCGATGTTTACTCGAGTCTACAGAGAGGCTGGCAGTGTTGCCACATTCACAAATAGAAATATCTCGTTAGGATCTTATTTCACACGAGATGCAGGGTCAGACGCATAAATACTCACATCTGTTTAGTGCAGCAGTTAATTTAATGTTCAGTACACTCTGTTTACCCTGAGAGGTGACCGTCTTACCTTGGTGGACTACACCAGGGTGGCGTGCGGAAACAGTCCGGAGCGTCACGCATTGGTGTTCAATAAGAACACGAGTTAAGTTGATTAGAGCAGCAGACGTTAGTCGTTCGCATTTCTTAATTACTCGTACTTAAGCCCACTACTATTTTAAATACGAGTTTGTCGTAGTATTTATTTACTAAATGGCTTCTTTATTTCCGTCAACGCGAATGGAGACACATTTCTTTTTAATTCCAACATACTAATTCCTAACTTAATAGTGTAAACATAACCGATGATCAGTTATCACGAAGTCTAACGCGTCACTCTCGTGTCATACTGGACTAACAATGACGAGTAAATCAGGATTCAAATCCTGGCCGAGTATATTATGTATGGGTGGTTTCTTTCTAAATGGTTTATCACTTTCGCTCCATGAAAATGCTAGTACTTTTGCTCTAAATTCGACCTTAATCTTCCATATTCCACTAGCATAATTTGAGTATACTTATAGCCTGAATAGATAACAAAAAGAAGAGGAAAAATAAATGTTACGACACAATTGCACAAACTTTCTTATGTCGTCTGTTATAACTTGGAACAAAATTCTCAAAAATATAATTTCATTATACTGGCCCCAAGTAAGTATTCCTCAGAGAAGCAAAAACATAATCTTGTTAATCATAATGAAGCCTCTTTAAACATACATTTTAAGCAAAATTAAAAAATTATTCAAATTTTCAAAAATCACCTCTTACCCGAATTTTCCACCAAAAACCAAGTACACAGTTCTATTTGTCAGGTCAGACACCACATTGAGATCTTTTTTTTTAAAAAAAAGGAGTTTTCAAGGGAAAGGTCAAAATAAATAAAAGAAACGTCCTGAGGTACAAAATTCAAGTTAAATGTTTCGGATCTCGAACAAAAGAGACAGATATACTGATATACAGACATACAGAGACACGTATGGGGACTAAGAGAAGAAGAAAAAAAGCGGGCTCACATAAAACGTAAAGATTAATCATGATCTTGGGGTAGAAAACTTTCACTTTACTTGTATGAAAAGGTAAAAAATAAAAATCTGCAAATATGAGACTAGCATCAAAAGGTCAGTAAAATGCGGTGCACAAACAAATGGAGGGGGGGGGGGAGGCATGAGAGGGGGAGGAAGGGAGGGACAGACAAAGGTCTTTGAGTCTCTCGCGGGACTAAAAGCCAACAACGCACGTGTGATCATGAAACACACGCGATTCTTAAGTGAAAGATGTTAATGTTTTGTCAAGTTAGTAGCGCTCGAACACCTGCAACCCAACTTCTCTAGTCTACACATCCATATGGAACAGTGCTAATGTATATTCAGGCCTTCATTTCACACTCACATGTACACCGGCTTCATGAATACTTGATCTGTAAGAAACTTAGGTCATTTCTTTGAACCTTTCTTGAGCCTCACAAATACAGGAGCGTATTTCTCACAGTTTTCAAATTTAGAATCTGTGTTTTATTTTCACTGATTAAGGTTTATAAAGGTAGATTTTGTATTTAGTATTTTTAGTTGACTATTATAATAATTATTTTACAATAATTAGTTCTACGTGAATAGCAAAGCTTGAAAGATCAAATTGATATTTATGTTAAATATGTAGTCGCCTCAAGTATCATATTCATTAAAGGATACCTGGTCATGGGTATCTAAACCGAGACTCTTGACTTAGAGCGCCCCAGCTTTACCACTGAGCTATCCTCGCGTTCTCAAGGTCATTCTTCACTCATAGTTTTAAGAAAGCAAAAAAATAATATTGTCAACTTATTCATATAATTTTAGAAATAAGAGATAGATATTTATTTTTACAGTAACATAAAAGCAAACAACATGTTTCTATTTTTTTTTAAAACTCCTTTTTTCACACCAGGTTTTTCTAATTGTCCGGTTTATCATCACTAAACAACCCTAATCGGGCGAATAATAGGATGGTAGAATACAGAGGAAATGTATACAAATTTGAGTGGAAAGAGAGAGGTAAGCCGTTTAGGATAATCCATCATCATTACGCCAAGTCGGGGTTCAAACCCCGACCTCCTCACTACCGAAAAAGCAGAACTTTACAAATCAAGTGAGATTACTGAATTATTAAGAAATGAACCCAAAAAATAACGCGTACATCAGACATAAATGAGCTTGTGCTTCACAATTAAAAGTTAAGAAGAGTCAAACTGGCAATAGACCGGATGGTCAGTAGTATGGAGGCCGTGGTTCGAGCCCCAACCGGGAATACTAGTGGTAGTTTTCATAATGTAATCCATCACTGTAGATTTGCCATCTTGTTTAAACGTTAATGTGAATGCACGCCCTAAAAAAAATCATCTTACCCTTCTCCAACCTTTCTGTTAATTCAATGATCGCCCCGACGCTAAACGTGCTGCTGAGAAGAATCAGCTGCAGTCAGCTAAACGAGTTTCAGTCAAACATTCGAGTTGTAAGTATCGGCCAAGAGATGGAGCGCTTATAAATAAAGAGCAAGTCTATTTTATTTGAATCTAAATAAACTTAGTTGCTTGTTATTTGTCTACCTTCAATCTAAACACGTTCTAAATTGCAGTCGTAAAATGTTCAACTAAGAAGTATTTCAACAACTGTCGTAGTATACAAGATCGCCCCTAAGAGCATGCACTACCCGCAATACATCGTTGTATGAAGGCTTGCATTTGTCATCATCTCACGGCGATTCTACAAGCGAATAACTCACTCGGTTTGAATGTTCAGATGGAGTTCATTCTCAGTATCTGTCAAGACTATAGTCCAATTTTTACAGGAAGGGTCTTATCTGAGAGCTATAAAAGCTACTTATATGTCAAGTCATGTGATCTGAAAGTGTCACTGTTGATATATATTAAGAATGCCTGTATACCTTTGTAATAATTACGATAGTTGGTTAGTAATGATGAAGGCTGAATTTAGAGGAAGTGTATCCACAATTGCGTGGTAAGCCATTAAGGAAAACCACCTTCAGTACAACCGACCAGGATCAAACCCCAATCTCCCCGTCATCGGCAATCTAATCTATTATAAGTGTGACACCCTAGACCATTTGGCTATCCAAGCGGGTGATATCAAAAGTTGTTGAATATTTGTCATGATAATATTTAGTTTTTGTTGAGAAACTTTTTAAATTAAGATAAAAAGTTTTTATCAAATTCTAGGACAACCTTGACAGATAGTCAAGAATTATTGCTGTTGGCGTGTGATAGAGATTAAACTATGTTTCTACTGGATACACAATTGATATATTTTCCGATTATTATTTTTATTGTAAAAAAATAAGTATGCAAAACTACTGCTCTTCACTAGTAATCCTACCGTCCCAACTTAACGCCAGCAATCTGAATCTTGTTGTCGATGAAGAGAGAGATTGTAAGTGTTTGTCGGGCGGGTGTACCTGGCTGTTAACACCTTGCTAGCCACCTCCGAGACGTTAAACAAACCATGGCGCCTAGACCCGAGCCAATTAGACCGTCTTCACAACTTGCATGACTGACAAATTAAACTCTGGTCTTACCAGACACGGTTAGCTGTTGAACAAGGATTCACAACAGATTACATGCAATCAGGGGCTTTGAAGTGAAGATTTTTACAGATAATATCGTAACGTTCATTAATGTAATTAGCTTGTAGGCCTTTTTGAAAATATTTTAACTTGTTTGTTTTGGGACCTGCAATTGGTTACGCAGATAGCTTTCCTTCTAGCTCTATCTCAAAAGTCCAACCCCTTGTCTCAATCAGCAGCGTGTTCAACTAATGAGCTAAGTGTCTGGGGTTCGATTCCCGGCATGACTAAACATTTGATCAATGATAAAACGTGGGTTTTCCTTTTTACGGAAATAAATTAACGACCGGGAAGCTGGATGTTGTGTCTGTTATAGATTTACAGTTATTGTTTATGTAGTGTGCTGATTTAATCAGTCTGTTCACGAAGTGCACGTTAAATACCTTATTCAAAATAGCGGATAAAGAAGAGTGGTTCGGATTCCATATAATTAAAAAGTAAGGTTATTTTATAGAGGCGGACCAAGCTATAAATGATAAGCAAAGTTTAAAAAAATTATGTAATTGGCCTAAAAGAAAATTAGAGTATAAAAAATTTCGCTCGCTTCAAGTTAAAAGCGTTTCCCTTTTTCTCAGTTAACAGTGTACCAGACTGTACGTTGTACAGCCTAAACTAACACATACTATTGACTATAATATCATAGTCAATGCACATACTGTACTTGTGCGAACAAGGCATCATTAAGAACAGTGGCGAATACAGAAATTGATAAAGGAAGGGAGCTATAATGTTATGTATGGATGCGAATGCTTATGTAAACCAGGTTTGTTGGTCACAGCGTCCACGACGTCACTCTCACGATAGTCCGTATTGCCGAAGACAGAGAGATTGGAGTTCTTATCCCTGTTGGGTGTATTGAGAATGGTTCTTCATACATGGTTTTCTCCTCTAATTCCGATAATGCTGGTACATTTATATTCCCTATAAACGCTTAATTCTTTATCTACTATCCAATATTGTAATGTATACTCGTATAAACGGAACGGGTAGTAAGGCGCGGTCAAAAAATTAAAGTAGTATTTCTTTACTATTTCTTAATTTGTCAACTAAGGGTCACTTTTAATGCGTGTGATTGTACACCTTTTTAATATAAAGTCATAAGCTTGGTCTTAAAATGTATCTCATACATTCGACACATCTTTAGTGATCTACAAGATTATAGTGTTTTTTTTAAACTTTTATTCAAATTATTAGCTATTGTGAGGGGTGGTGTAGGTGAAATTCCCAAGGACTCCCCAAACTACTTTTCCGAGTATGCTACTAGCTGCGACCGAGGAATGTGTCTCCAGGCCACCCTGACGAATACATTCCTGAACCAATATAACGTTGCGTATATTCTGTACGGTGGTAAATTCCAACATACGTGAGCTCATCAAAGGAAATAGCAAGTGAGTATAGTGGGGCTGTGATATAGATGGGATATACGGGTGATATAGACTAACAACTATGGCCACTGTATTGTTTGCACGTATGCGCACAGCCGCGAACCAAGTGATGTCATGTAACTACGTCATCATGTGAACAAATGGTTATATCGATATTATAAAATATTGTGTTACTATTTTTAAAAAGTGCGTCTTGTTAGCGACATTAATTAAATACTTTCTTGTAAAGTATCGCAGCCGAAACTTAAAACTTGGAGTATCTAGATTACATTCGTTCTGTTTAAGGTGGACCGAAAGGGATCGCGAGTTAACCAAAGGTGGGTTTTTTTTCTGATTTTTTAAACAATTTTTTTTTTGCCAATATAAATAAAACATTGCTCCAATAGATAGGCTACGTTTAATTTAATTGTTTACACAAGGTAATATCATATCAACAGTTCTTGGGTAATATTTTTTCATCGCCATACAATAATAGTGAAATTTAAACATAGTTTTTTATTTTGATTTTAAAAAAATGTTCAAAGTCGGCCATGGTCATGACAGATATTTAAGAACTGTTGATATTATTGAGTGTATAAATTAAACTGAACATATTTACTGGAGTAATATATTATTTATTTTGGACAAAAATAGTGGTTTACAATAAGAACTGTAAGAAATACCTTTCATCTCACCTTGAATTGAAGAAATTTCCTTGGCCAAAACCGGAAGTGCAGACCCCTTTTCTAGTTTGTTATTTTAATTTTAGTTAGAACTACATTTTGGAAGAAACAACTTACTTCGGTTATCAAATTGGAATGCATTTCAATAGGGTTCTTCTATTTTGATAATTGAAGCAAATTCTAAAATAGTTTATTTTCTGCAATTGGCGACTTTTGGAGCAGTGTTTCCCAACCTGGGCGGTACTCTGCCCCTACATGGGGTGTTTAGATTTCAGGGGGTTGGTTCATCGTAAGGAGACCCTAGGGGGGTGTTTATGTTTTTATGGATACTACAGCAATAGTTTTATGTACATAATAAAAGGCAACAAACCATTTTACAAAGGGATCCTAAACTCTTTTTGAGATCAATGTTCTATAATTTTAACAGTATGTTTAATTACTTATGTCTATAAACATTTAACATAAGTTATGTTTTATGTTTATTATGTTTATGGAATAAAATAAGCTATGCCACGACAATATTGCAGTTATTTTGTGATAATATTTTTTCGAACGAGGATTTATTATCCATCTTATAACAGGCAGAAATCAATTTTAAAATGTAGACAAATTTGGGACGTTTGACAGGTGATAAAAATTATCATATTTGCTATTGGATTTAAAAAAAATTAAATTGTGACTTGATTTTTAACTTTTATTTTCATCAATTAATTAAAATCTACTTATACATATTAGTGGTAATTTTTTAGCTTGAAATAGTTAAATATGGATCTAGTGATACAATGAAACATTAATTTAGGGTTACAATTGCTAATTTCAGGATGGTTATTGCATTTAACTTAAGTTTCAAACCATTGTTTTAGAATGTTTACAAACATAAACTGAACGGACAAAATTAAAAATGCACAGGGCAAACTTATTTTACGTCCTTTTAAACTTCCAGATGAAGTTCAATCTATTTAGGGCAAACTTAATTTGCGTTTTTTAAAACTTCAAGAAGAAGTTCCATCTATATAAAATATCCTAGTCTTATCTTTCAGAAAATAAGTTATTAATTTTTATGTGGGTTTCAAAATAAATCACTTCAATTAAAATACATCTTACCAACGCACATCAGCAAAAGTGGATTTGATGATAATAGAACACATTGCACTTTATTTAGGAAGAGTATTTAGGAAACTACAAACATACTTATTTGCGGTCGAAATTAATAACAATTTACTATTTCATTGGTTTTATTTCATAGGTATTGATAAGCTCTATGCAAAGTGAAAGGTGTGTGTATCACATGACTCAAGGTATGGACATGTTAAAGCAGATCTAGTAACTTTTTCTGTAAGATAAGTTTCTTCTGGTGAAAATTTGATCGTACGCTGAAGCGTGGTGTTAAGGATGTGTGCTATTAGGGGGGAGGGGGGAGGAGAAAAAATAGGTCCATCTCCCGATATATAGTCCTGAGTCTCTCTACAACGGCAAAGCCCAAAGATGAGACGCACATGTGTCACTCTTGCCCCCAAGTGGGGGAGGGAGCCATTGTTCTTCTCTTTGTGCAATGTCAGCCCCACCTGAACAATGGAGCCCCCAGCCAGGAGATCTCGCCATTGTTTGTCCCTCGAGCCAGGGCATCCAGTTTCACGCCCGCACACAATTACTATCGATATTATTCAATGCCCCCTCTTACCCTTCCCCCCCTCCCACATACACTCTACACCCGCTTTTCCTTTTCCTTCCTCTATCCACGAGTTCCCTTCCCCCCCATACAATGGAACCAGATACTCAGCGCTTCCTACAAAATTGCCGCGTGATCACAAATTCTGAAAACACATATCAATAAAACAAAAGACGGGGGGAGAGGATGCAAAATAAATTATTATTGTATTGGAAAATATGCGCGGGAGTCATCACAAAAACTCTCTGATAGGAGCTTTGAGAATTTATTACCTAGAGTTGTGTTTTTACTGGACTGACTTTGATGAAACAAATATTGAATGGCTCCGGGGAAAGGGGGGCGGGAATCCCGTGTGCCTGTTCTTTTACACTCAATCTTAAACGTATAGTCCTATTTTGAAAGGAATAACTCTATCAGACAGCTAGAGAAATTACTAGATCTACTTTCATGCTACCTCTACGGTGGCCACATGGTCAATCTTGCAATAAACTAGACCGCCAAAGACGGGGAGATATGGGTTAAATCCCGGTATGGTGTACTGAGGGTGTTTTTCCTAAATGGTTTTACACTTTCCCTCCACGCAAATGTGAGTACACTTCCTTTATATTCAACCTCCTTTATACCTTACATATTAATGTAATTAGTGCATATGCGTATAATCCGAACGGGTAGTAATACGCGGTGCTAGAACTACTTTCACGCATTCATACGTCAAATCATGTGATCAGCAGCTGTTACAGTAGCCCCGTGGCTTCTTTGGTGCTGACTGACAGCTCACAGCTGACTTCTGACAGTCAACATTTAGGTATATACCTAAATTTTGACCGTCAGAAGTGACAGCTGCTAAACACAGGTTTTTGCAGATCATATGGTTCGGCGTAGGGATACATAATTTGGTCTGGTAGCTTTTCAAAGCTGTCAGCTGTGAGCTGTTAGTCAACACCAAAGAAGTCATGGGGCTACTGTACTTCTGCTAAATAATATCAATAGGCCTACCTATAAAATAATAATACTAATATGGTAAAATGTATCAATGCTGCCCACCAAATAAATTAATAAGTTTATTCACCCAAGCTCTCAGTCCTTTTGTATATTATAAATCTAATAACAAGGGTTTATAGAAAATACTATCTATTTTTGCAGATCACATGACTTGATATATTAAAGTGTGTAAGTGAATCTAGTAACTTCTCTGGCTGTTGGATAAGGTTCTTTCTTATAGACAATGAACTGTAGGCGTACACACGGAGAGTTTGGATGAAGTTTTAGAACCATCCACCTTACCGCGCTTTTACGCATCATTTTCCATAACAACAAAATTTGAAATATTATTATCCTAAATTAAAGATGGTAAGATCCTAAAGATAGATGACTTGTGTGCGTACGCAGAGAACTGCGGCGGGTACTCATAAAATATTATTTATCGTTAACATTTATTGCGAATAAAGAGAAAAGTTACTTTGATTTATAAATGGATTTTATAGATGGTATTATAAAATTTTAAGCTATTATCCTCACAAAGTTAACAAAAAAAAACGCAGTGATCACTTTATCTACTAAAGGCTTGATTCAAACCCAAGACTTTCAAGTGTGACATATCCTTTATCAAATAAAGATGGTAAATTGTAAACTATACAAGTGAATACTGTGGGGAGGGGAAAGGGGTCACGTGATACAACCGAGTTATAGTGTGGATCTGGTTAATTTATTATTAGGTGTTCTATCTCAAGACAGGTCCATTCCTTTTGTTAGTGAAATTAGTCCGCCAATGTGCCCTGTCCTCTGCCTTCTTCAACTCCCAGAATTGTATTCGTTCCTGCAAGTCATCTACACAATTTTAAAAAAACTTAAAAAATTAATGAAATTAAGTTTTTATTTGGACTTGTGACTTAATGTGCTAGGATAGTGGACCAAACATTCCTTAGCACCAGACACTAAAGGGGTTTTTAACGTTCCTGGGAGGAGCTGTGAGACTATAGGAGAACATACAGGGAGGAGGAAAATACAAATGACAATACAATCTGTGTTGTGACTTCCATATTAAGCTGTGATTCTATTCACAAAGACCCATTCTATGCTTCTATATCAGTTTACCTTTCGTTTACCGAGAATTCACCTCTTAATGATCAACCAAAATGTGTGGATTTTCATACTTTTCAAAGTGGAAAATATCAACTTTTAAATTATTTAAAAATATGTCTACATAATTATATATTGTTTAGAATCATAACAAATAGTTTTGTGTTCATTCCAGTAAGCAGCAAACTTGTGTACTGTTAAGTTTTGTCAATATTTAACCCTAGCACAGCATCTGATTGGAAATATCTCGGTTACCTTTGCAGTGAGACAAGTAACATGCTCAGACACAATTGTGACTTTCACCTCAAGTTCCTTCAGTTTAGACTTAACATACTATGAATGTTGGAGATCTAAAGTCAAAGTTTGATGTCCAGCCAATGACGAAGTAACGTGATCAGTTAGAAACAATTGTGACTTTCACCTCAAGTTCCTTCAGTTTAGACTTGACATACTATGAATGTTGGAGATCTAAAGTCAAAGTTTGATGTACAGCCAATGAGGAAGTGGGGTATTTATAGTCTGATAAAGCTAGAGGATAAACCATCTTCAGGTGTATTTTCATTTATCCTAGTTATAACTTGTGAGAACTAAATATGATTAAGTAATATGGTTTCTGTAGAACAAGAGACATTCGACCAAATTAATAAATAGTTACTGATCTATAATCGAGTCATAACAGTGAACTTAGTGAAAAAATACGACACTAGAAGTCAGCAGTGTATATTAACAATATTTGCTTTTCATTGGATCAACGTCTACACTCCGTAAATTTATAGAAAAGTATTGTATGGATACCAAGTGTGTACACATAAAATAATAATAATAATAATAATATTTAGCACCCCGTATTACTACCCGTTCGGGTTATACGCACTTACGCTAATGTGTAATGGTAGGGTGATTATGAGATGAAATGAAGGACCTACAGTTTAACGTGGAATCCGAACCACGGTGGAGGCCTGGCATTCCTCACATTCACAAGATGTCTTGTCAGAGGTGAAGGAAGGGTTTGGTAATCAGATAAATATTTGCCGGGACCGAGGATTGAACCCCGGCCGCCAGCATAGACGTCTGACACCTTACCCCTAGACCGCCAGGTCACCTACCTTTCTGAACAGACTGATTTGTATCAGCACATAGATTATAAACCAACTTATATCTAAAACAGACTTAACATTCAGCCCCTCGACCGTTTATTGAGCACTGTGAAAGAGGGAAAGCTACATCTTACCAATATTTTTTGACCATACCGAGAATATAATCCGGGACCCTCAACTCAGAAGGCAAACACGGTACCAACTGAGCTAAGGTGCCCGACAAAATTATATTTTAAAGTCTAATTCCTTGAATAACAAAAAGAACTTGACGTGACCTAACCTTATGAGCAGAGTGAGACGGGGAGAATACGGGAAGTTCTAAAAGCTACAGTAGTTTGAAGAAGAAGAAAAAAATGTGATCACTGACGAAATTTAAATAACAAATACTTGCTGACGGTGTATATATCATACAAAACTTCCTTTTCATTATTTTAATACACGTTTCTTACACTGTACTGTATGTATACGGTGTGTATATGTGTATATATTTATATAACGTGAAGCAATTCCTTTCGACAAAGACTCCCGGGGTTCTATCAAGCTGATTGTATTCCTTTTTTACATGAAAGTTTATACCCCGAGAACGAACCCTTCAAAATAAAAATTCACAAAATATAAAAAGAAGGAAATTTTAAATTAAAATTAGAATAAGAAAATAAATAAAAAATCTACCTTAAATTAATTTAGTTTCAATTTTTTTTCTTTTAAGATAAAGTTTAAAGTTGTCGTTACGAAATAGTCACTCGGAACGTCACCGGGCTAGCTGATTTTGGCTCAAGTTAATTTAGTGTAGTTTGCCTGTCACGGGAAGGTCAGGGTTCAAGTCTCAGCTCGGTGTACTAAAGGTGGTTCCCTCCCTCCACGCAGGTGTTGGTACATTTCCTCTAAATTCCAACGGTTTCATTTTTACCCACTACTTTTTGTTAACCGTTCGGATTATACGTAGATATACTAATTACGCTAAGGTGTTCTAGATGAAGAAGGTTGAATCTAGAGGAAGTGTACCCACACTTACATGGAGGGGGAGAGGTAAGCTATTTGGGAGAAAAGTCTTCTCAGTACATCTAACCAGTATTTGAACACCAATTTCCTCTTTATCAGCAGTCCAGTCTATTGCTAGAGGTGACGCCTTTATACCAGGGGTCGGCAACCTTTTTGGACTTTGAAAGACAAGCTTTTCTAAAGTAGCATGTTCTTTTGTTGTTGTTGTTTTGTCTATACATCCTAAATTTATTCCTTATAATTAACCATTCTCAAATGTGTATGTCCCAAACCATGTGGAAATGAGAGCAAGAATATAATGTGTATTTTTATAAAATCTAACCAACTAATTCATTTCACCTATTATGACCACTTCTCTTCTCTAGTTGACAAAGTCCCCGGCGTTTCCAGATCTTTCTGTGAATCATTGGTCAACTCAGCCTCGTGACGACAAATGAGGAGCTACTTGAATGAAAAAGCAGTGGCTCAAATCTAGAAAACTGAGATTAACGGCCGGAGGGTTCATTGTGCTGAACACAAGTGTTGGAACTATCTTCGCCAAAATACGGCGGCCGCCCCGTAGGTATAGCTCGCTTATGGAATGACGCCATGGAGTTATTTTAAATGACTGATCGAATTTATTTTGGCCACACTCAAATATTATACTGAAGTACTTGATATATTTGTGGTTTTAAAAGACTCAAAAGTTCGAATTTTGATGAAGTCGTTTTTTACCACGCGATCTACTGAAAATCTCGACCAGCTGTCGACACCTACCTTGAATTATGCGGCCACAGAGGCGGGCAAATTCCAACATTCCTTAAATGCGAATTCCATAAACCTAATAAATTCGGTTATCCCGGATTAGTGATAAAACGTAAATATTAAAACTATATTTTGAATAGCAATCTAAATGAAACAAACAAGGCGCGATCGTGCGAGCCGTTAAAGAGGAGTGTTAGATTGAACCTGCTGGTTGGATGGGTGAGGGGAAAGGGAGGGGGTAGTTAGTTACCTCTCGTCAACAGGCTTCTCGAGCCATTGAACCGTCAGCATGGCAAGGTGAGAGGGGGGGGTGGTAGGCAGCAAGTGCTGAGAGCTGATTACAACCTCATTAGACGTGAACCGATACAGGAACCAGCAGTCGGGACCTCAACACCTGCGAGTCGGGGGCTGCCTAGGTAGCCGAGATATTGCCAATCAGATGTTGCAATCAGGTTAAATATTGGCAATACCATTAACAGTGCACAAATTTTGTGTTTACTATAAATAACATAAAACTATGTTCTATGAATCTATACATATAGGGTCGGCAACCGTTTTGAGTTCCCTATCAAATTTTATATTTTATCGAAGGTCCCACGATCCCCCTTAGTTTCTTCGCTCTACTTGGAATTTTGTTTTCTCTATACGTTTGTATTTATTCCTTAAATTCAATATTCCCTCCAATACTTATGTTCCTGCCTTTATATAAAATATATAAAATGTACACTCCTTTTACTCGGAATCGTAGCAGTCTTACCTTGACAGATTACACTATGACATCTTATAAATTACACCTTAGTGTAACCAAGCAAGGTAGTAGTCTCATCTTGACTGATTATACCATGATCCTATCTTATAAACTGAACTATAGAGGAACCAAGCAAGGTAGCAGTCTTACCTTGACTGATTACACTATGACTAACTTATAAGCTGTACCATTAGTGGAATAATATAAGGCAAGTTGGTATAGCTTTTTTAAGCGATCGACTTAAAATTGCTGCGAGATCGACCTTTTGCCGACCACTTTTATATATGTTAAGACTTGTAAACATAGTTCAAAGTTGACATTTTCCCCTCCGAAACGTCCAAACATATTTATATTTCGGTTGATCACTAAGAACTAAGTTTCCGAATAAGGTAACTAACTGGTAAACAGCGTAGAATGGATCTTTGTGAATAGAATATCATTTAATAAGGGAGGTCAAAAAACAAACTGCATTGTCATTTGTATTTTCCTACTCCCCTGTTTGATCTCCTAATGCCAGACAACTCCACCCAGGAACGTTATAGTCCCGTTAGGTTCCTGGAATAGTGCCTTAATAAATATGACACTGTCCCACAATGACTGGGTGTTCAATAAACAAAACAATGTCCCAGAATGGCTGGGTGTTCAATAAACAAAACAGTGTCCCAAAATTGCTGGGTGTTAAATAAACAAAAGTGTCCCAGAATGGCTGGGTGTTAAACAAAACAGTGTCATACAATGACTTGGTGCTCAATAAACAAAACAATATCCCAGAATGGCTAGGTGTTCAATTATCAGAATTGTACCAGAATGGCTGGCTTTTTAATAAAAAAACACTACCAAAATGACTGGGTGTTCAATAAAAAAGTGTCCCACGATGGCTGGGTGGTCAATAAACAAAACAGTATCCCAGAATGAATCGGTGCTCAAAAACAAAACAGTGTCCCAGAATGAATCGGTGCTCAAAAACAAAACAGTGTCCCAGAATGACTGAGTGTTCAATAGACAAAATACTGTCCCAGAATGAATAGTTTGGATAAGAATAAAGAATTTAGTAAATTTAAAAAAGCCAATTACTGCAATAATCTATAACCGCCCTAAAATGGCATTCCTTATTTAAAAGTTAAACCTAATACGTAAATTTTAAACAACAAATATTGCGGGGTTTTTAATGGGCATTGTCGTTCAAAAATGGATATCCAGTTAAAGATAAGAAAAATAAACTTTGAGGTGCTCTTGGCTTTAACTTTGTGTTTTCTAAATATAACGGGAATCTGTTGGGTGGTTAAAAAGTTATAACGGTCGCCCCATTTGTCCTTTTTCCCCGAGAGAGAAAAGAATACCCAAAAGAAACAAGAGATAACCCAAACACTTGAGAGATGTCATTACAATGAAGTAGAGCAGATTTTGAAAATACTATGATTTTTGAATAAGTTATTCAAAGTACAAAATAGATACCATTATTAAAATATAATTGGTTACACCATAAAAATTCCCGAACTGTGAAAGAATAGCGAGTTTGTTAAGTAACATAACAGGTTTCTTAAGATCAACCAAAACAATGCTAATCATACAACAAAAAGTCATCAGTCTAGCGAATAAAACTGATGGTGTTTTAATTAATAGTGAATATCTCTCCACCAGTATCGCTAGTGTTGACAACAAGAAGTCGTTAGTCTAAAGAATAAAAGAGACGGGTTTTAATTAATAGTGAATATCTCTCCACCAGGATCGTTGGTGTTAACATCAAGAAGTCACCAGTTTAGAGAATAAAAAAAAGTTATGGTTTTTAATTAATAGTGAATATTTCTATACCAGTATCGCTAGTGTTAACAACAACAAGTCACCAATCTAAAGAATAAAATGGACGGTTTTTGATTAATAGTGAATATCTCTCCACCAGGATCGCTAGCGTGTTCCCAACCTAGTAAATGTTTAAATTACGGTCACTAAGACCCTCATTTTCTCTTTTCTTTCCTTTCCCAACCAAGAGTCGACCTTGAAGCCAAGAATTAGAATATATTGTGACCGCCTTGCTCCCACAGTCAAACTATCGTAATAATACTTTATAGCGGTGAGATATGGAACTAATAGTTGACATTTCAACTAAGAATGTATAATCTCGATTATTCAATACTATCGATTCTTACTCGTATCTAAAGAACCAAGGATCAATCTTAATATCTCGATTTTTGATACCTCAACTCTTAGCTCTATGCTCCCACCCAGTAAATGAAAGTTCTGAAATTTAAATAAAAAACCAATATTCATGATTGGGATATTTTTGCCGTTCCACTTTAGTGCCGGTTTATAATTTAAATGTACTCAAGGTTACCTCTTTGTTCCAGTGGCCTTACGATGGATAGTAAAACATGGTCGTTTTGTTTAGGTACTTTTACTTTCTCTCCAACCCTTGGAGAGAGAAGTATTGTGAACGTCAAAAAAATTGAATTCAATATTTTGATAAATGTCGTTTCATGTCTCATTAAAAGTGAAAGATATATATATATATTTTACGATGTTGTCTGTCTGTATCTCGGAATAAGGCCTAAACCAATTCACCTATCAGACTAGAATTTGGTATCTAAGGTTTCCATAGGGTTCCCCACAAGTGTATTTGGAATAAGATATCCAACCCTAAAATTAAGGGTAGTTTACTGAGGCGCAAAAAGAGAAAAACTCAAATTTTCTTCAAGTCTGCTCTAACGAGTTTGGTTAACTTTTCTATCTATACATTGTTTAACATTACAAACAAAATGACCTCTCAATTTCCCATTTAAAAAAATGACTTTAAGGAGACTTTACATAAGCAGAAGTTTCCAATTTTGATCATAAATCCGAACTATTTGTGACACGAAATAATTTATCACTGTTAAGTTGTAGTAGGTACTATTAATAACAACATATATTTTATTTGGAATATATTTTTATAAAACAAATCATGTCTTAGCTATAAGCAAATATATATTATGGAGCTCTTTGACAGATGAGATTGATTGTTATACCTTTTGGTGGACATAGATATCCCTATTTACTCAATGTTTCTGTAACAGTGCATATTATTTCATTTCTGCTCTTTGGTGGA
Organism: Timema douglasi; assembly: GCA_901482245.1. Classification (NCBI taxonomy): domain Eukaryota; kingdom Metazoa; phylum Arthropoda; class Insecta; order Phasmatodea; family Timematidae; genus Timema; species Timema douglasi. The sequence goes on from CABEEJ010001528.1 coordinate 142,669, forward strand.
GTGTTTTTAGAGCAATGTATATCATTTTGTTTCACTAATAGTAAGAGATTTTAGTAAATGTCTCCATCTTAAGATAAAAGAGAAAGTCTATGCTGTGCACCGTATTTTTATATATATATATATATATATATATATATATATATATATATAAAATGGGGCATCCTCATTATTTTTAATTTTAAATGCGACCCTTAAGAACAAACCAATTTGGCACACCTGTTTTTAGATATTCGACCTCGGTATTGGATGTAGTTTGTTAAATAACTCAAGGTACTATCCCGAGTTGGCCCCCTACGGTCGACCCGGAACCCAGGTGATCCGTCACCGGGGTTGGACACATGAAAAGTTAAGGTGGAGGACAACGTGGAACTCTGTCTAGGGGGAAGGGGGCGAGACTCACCTCGAGCGTCGCGTCGTGGGGTCTTTCATCACCATCACCTCCGTGATCTCGCCGTATTTGCTGAAGTACTCGCGGAGACTCTCTGGAACAAACAAAGAGACATAGGATATGAAAGCAAGCTCGCACGGTGGAACTGGATGATTGTCACTTTCACCTTTACTAACAATCATAAATATACTCGGGAGGGTTTTTATTAGGTGCACTCTGTTTAACATGAAATGTAGCAGTCTTACCTTGACTGATTACACTATGACCATATCTTATAAGATGTGCAATAGTTGAACCAAGCAAGGTAGCAGTCTTACTTTGACTGTATTACAACAGCTACTATACAGTATTTACCAACTAGTGATTAAATTACATCATAAACATAAATGCATTCAGATGTATCAGCATAAAGTTGTAAAACTATATAATCAATCGCCCCTCTTTGGGTGTCGATACAAACACTGCGGATTTATTCCCTGATATAATAATGCTGTGATGATGTTTAGGTTGTCTAAAGCTCCGTGATCGAGCGCCTATCATCACTGTACGGAAAATATACCGTTTAACCAGCTCCCTGTTCGAACACTAATTAAATCGGTATATTAATAAAATTAAAGAAAGAGAACTGTTGATGGCTGTTTATTCACACACGGTTTATTTAAATAACACCTGTTAATTACGTATACATATTCCAATTATATTTTTTATATTACTGCAAACTTGTGATATTAATGTAAGTTATTTTATACTGTGTGACTTGTGCGTGAGCGGGATCTCGGTGTAGATGTTTGGATACCCGGAGATGCCTTGAACATAGGCACAATGGTTTATATATGACATACCCCTTGCCTTTTTCTCCCTTTGTCAACAATGTAAAAACTAACTAATAGAAAGAGTCTTGGCGACAGGTTTTGTGAAGGCTAGCTTCTTATTGGTATAGGGAATATGCGTCTTCTGCCAAATAGGCCCTACTGCGAAGTTGTTCCTTTTAACAGGAATTGACGCCGTTATTCTTTTAACAGGAAATATGGTATAAAAAAAATATTTTAGTGGTGACATTCTTTTCACATTGTTTCAGAGAAGCGCGTGTTTATTCATGGATGAATCTTAAAAGGATACTCTACATGCATTACTTTAAAGAAAAAATACCTTCATCCATGACTTTTTACATAATTTAGATTAATCCAAACCAATATCATTACAAAGTAATAGGCCTATAGCATGGTTTGATGGGGTTTTTTTAATTCAAAATTTTTGGAAAATGGCTGTGACGATTTTGATTAAAATGCATATTTGGGAATTGTGTGAATTGCAAATAACATTTTTTGGGGTAAATACTCCTTTATGGGCAGTATACTTATGAGTGTTGTCTGACTTTTTCAAAAACTTGAAAATTTAAAAAAATGCCCAAACGATTTGGTTCAAAAAGGGTGAATTGGCAGTGTTTGACATGAAAAATAACACTGTATACTTGCATTTGGGGTAAAAACTTATTTATGGGTAGTTTACTGATGAGTGATTTTTCAAAAACTTGAAATATTTTTAAAATGGCTCTAACAATTTGGTTCCAAATGGCTATCTTGGGAGTATATGTCATGCCAAATTGCGATGAATAGTTGTGTTTTGAGTAAAAATTTGTCCAAGAGTAGTTTACAAAACAGCTTTTTTTTAAATTTAAAATATTTTTAAAATGCCTTTAATGGTTTGGTTATAAATTGGTGTATTGAGAGTGTTTGACATGGCAAATAGCACCGTATACTAGATTTGGGGGTAAAAATTCGTTTAAGGGTGGTTTAACGATGACTAATTTTTAAAAAACTAATTAAGAAATTGCCTAAACAATTTTGTATAAAATTGCTATTTAGGGAGCTATTGATTTCCCAAACAGCACTGTACAGCCTATTTGGTTTTTTAAATAAACGTTCACTAAAGGGTAGTTTCTGATAAGTGATTTTTGAAAGTAAGAATATTTATTTAATGGCTCTAACAAGTTCGTTTAAATTCTAATCTATAGCTAGGAAGGTTTCAGATGACAAATAAAGCTATATATTTGTTTTTTGGGGCTAAATTCGTTAAAGGGTAGTTTGGTGATGACATTTATTTTAAATTTTAATAATAAATTATTTTTTTAGTGATTTGTTTCAAAGTGGATATCTGTTGTTTATATAATAAATAATTAGATATATTAGTTTTCTAGAAACAAATTCTATAGTAAATTACTGAAGATTGACTTTTATAAACTTTGAATATTTTTGAAAAAATATATTTTGTTCAAAATTAGTAACGCTGAACTATTTTACATAATAATTAATAATGCATATTTATGTTTCTAAAATAAATTAATATAATGGTAGTTTACTTAAGATAAATGATAGAAAATGTGACATTTTTCGAAATTGACCTTAAAGACTGAGTTAAAAATGGGTATCTGGGAATGTTTTTTCATTATAAATAAGAATATATTTATATGTTTACAAATAAGGAATAATTCTAAGATAATTTACAAATCACTTATTTGGGAAAATTTGAAATAAAATAAAATATCTTTGAACAATTTGGTTTAAAGTTTATAAATCAATAGTTTTTATTGAGCTTTGTCATGTGTTTGTTTTTATGATTAAAACTTACTAAAGATGGGGAATTATGGAAGGCGAGAAAATGCTAGTGCTTACAGTTTTTATATAAAAACATTTATTTGGCCAAAATAACTAAAATATTGCTTTAACACAAACAAAGGGTTTAATTTTTGTCACATGGTGACCTCAACATTTCTCGAATATCTGTCAAGGGTGTCCTGGAATTTAATGACCATTTTTTTTCTCTTCAGTCAAAAAGTTCGTCATCTAATGCCGCTATGCTGATGAGAGATATTTAAGAACGGTTAATATCCCCATTTGTAGAAAATTAAACTCTATGCTTTTATTGAAGTAATATTTTATTCATTTTGACGTCGATGACCTGGTGGTCTAGGGGTAAGGTGTCAGCCTTCTGTCCTGGGGTACGGGGTTCAATCCTCGGTCCCGGCACAGATTTATCTGATTACCAAACCCTTCCTTCACCCCTGACAAGACATCTTGTGAATGTGGGAATGCCAGGCCTCCAACGTGGTTCGGATCCCACGTTAAGTTGTAGGTCCTCCATTTCATCTCACAATCAACCTACCATTACACATTAGCGTAAGTGCATACAACCCGAACAGGTAGTAAGACGCGGTGCTAGTAATAATAATAATAATAATAATAATATTTATTTTGACCAAAAAAAATTCTAAAAAAACTGTAAAAATACAATGGCCCTTTCTCGCGTCACCTGCATCCCCCCCTTACAGGTAATTCATTTAATGGAAACCTATTTGTGAACATTTTCTTCGAAGCTATAATAGACAGTATGAGAAAGTTAGTGCGATTGTGTCGTACATTTTTTTTTTTAAAGTTATCCTCGCACTCCCCTAAATTATTTTATACCCTAGTCTAGTTTATCCAAGTCGGATATCATCTTTTAACTCTCCCCCAGTTTTCATGTCATGAAGTTTTATCTTGTTTTATACATAAAAAAAACTGCTAGCATTTCCTTTCCGCTTCTCATGTAAATTTGATTACGCATGCGAAGCAGAGGAACCAGGCTATGTGTGTGGGTTCTTTATGAAGTCAACTTTGAAAAGTGAATTAAAACTTTACTTATTCCCTAATCTTTCTTTGTTTTCTCATTCTCTCGACTTTTGTGACGTCACTTCCTTGAAACTAGAGCTTGACACTTTAAAGAGAACCCCACTGGGTTTGATCGCTTTTAACGTTTTGTTAAAATAGAATATCAGATAGGGTTTTACCCGCATCAATGGGCGCGCAGACTGAATTGCAGACTCATTCAGACCAGTTATCTGGTGACGAGGAGGCCGAGTTTGGATCTCGACCTGGTTTTATGAATTTGTATATTTTCGAAAATGGTTTACCTCTCTACCATCCACGCAAATACAGGTACACTTATTCTAAATTACAACCTTGCGTATCCCTAACATAATGGCGTAATTAATATTTGTGCGTAGGTCTATATCCAGAGCGGGTAGTAAGACACCGTGCCTAAGAGTTTCAAAACACGAGACGCTAGTTAGACCAGTTATTAGACCAACTTGCACGTAGCCATATTAATACGTCAAGTCATGTTTTCTAAAGCTGTCATTTTTGATGGAAAATATCTTCTTTTTTAAGCCAACAACCCGCAAGTTAGTTTGATCATCAAGCGCTTGGCATGCACTCAGCCCTTCGGCTGGTTAGTACTCCCGCGCCATCTGGTAAATAAAAACATGTATCGGAGTAGTTGAGGAAGTGTGGTGGCTCCCCATTGGCTTCCTCACTGGATTTATATGAGCGAGAGCGAAAAGGCCAACCAATTTTGTCGTGTGTGCCAATATTACGTCTTCGGACGCCAAGTGTTTACCACAAACCCCCGCGAGCGTAACTGGCCGGGTCGCGGAGAGTTTTCTCCCGCGGGAAGAAGTAGTTCGAGTGGTTGACGCGAGGATGTAGCATGGTGTATGTGAAGCAGTATTGTTTCAGGAAGTTAAGAGGGTGACCACCACCCCTCTTGAAGTGATGGAACGGTTCGAGAGAAAATTGTACGGATAAAATGGTAAAGGTGATACAGTGCAATAAAAGAATGCTTTACAATACTTTACTTTTTACACGTGAAAGGTAATTTCACATATCTTTGAAGATTCTTTTACATGCCACAATCAACATAGGACCAATGATGGGCTCTGAAGTAAGTTATGCTGTGGATTTTTATCGCCCAAGAAGAATCCGTCGAAAACCGGCTAGGTTTGAACCCACAAACATCGGGTCCTGAGACGAAAACTTTACCCCCAAGACCAAGTCGAACGATAGTATCAATACTTACAAAATAACAAAATGATTTTATAGTAAATCAATTTGAATGACAAAAAAATAGTGTATTTTCTAAAAGAGCCTCCATATGTAAATTGGACTGTGCGTGAAACTTAGCACAGCAGCCATTGTTTATTTTGGCTAGACCTTCCTTCCTGTGAGCTAGAAAGAGACAGAAAGATAGCATTTTCCCCTCTCTCGCAGTGAAAGGGTGGCGATGGAGAGTGAGGGGGGGGGGGGTGGAACTCTTTGGTTTTCCTTCGTACCTAAACCTCGTTCAAGCACGGACCAATCTAAAAGACGGGGGAAGGAACAGTGGAGAGGTTTTTGAAGAAGGCGTTGGAGCACTTTTCACAGAACACTCCAACAAACAAAGACGGCCTCAAACTCTCTTTATCCGGGCACGGCGGAATAAAAACGTCGGGGACATAAATGAACGCCGAGAACTGTGTTATTTAGTCAGCGCTCATTATTCTAGCCTGGAATATAGACTAACCATCAGCCTCCAGAATTTGATGACATGTCATCTTTTTTTTTTTAAATTCGTTTATGAAAAAAAGAAAATTCTGGAAAATACTATGCTATTTGAAACATGTATTAAATTGATTATAGATAGCCCAAGTTTAATTTCTGCCAAGGACGTCAATAACAGAACCATTCATTAAATGAGTTACCTACGAAGCAATAACAGCGATTCTATTTCTCTTTTCACTCTTGTGTGAAGTCAAGAAGGTAGTTCCTAAATTATTCCCCACTCGACTTTCACGCAAATGGAAATCAATTTTCTGCTTTGATCTTTTCTGCCCCATCAGTGTAAAGTTCGACGCCTTGGCTCAGTCGGTAGCGTGCACGCCTAGTGAGCTATGGGTATCGGGTTCGATTCCCAGAACTGTCAAAAAAATGTATTCCTGGTGAAATGCGGGATTCCCCTTTCACAGTGATGAGTTAACGGTCGGGGGTTGGATGTTGTGTCTGTTGTAGATTTAAGTTAGTTTTTAAGTCGTGTGCTGATATAATCAGTCAGTTTAGAAAGTGCACGTGAAATACCTCAAATTAAAACTTAATATAAATATGTGGACAGTCAGGACGGGTGGTAAGATCCGGTGCAAAGAAGAAGAAAAAAAGGTGTGACGTCAAAAATGTTGATAACAATATTAACACCCACGAGTGACTTAATTTATTATTTGAGGTATTTAAAGTGCACTTTCTGAACCTACAGATTATAGTTATCATAAAACGACTTAAAAAAACAACTTAAATCTAAAACCGACACAACACCTAGTGCTCCAGCCGTTGATTTACCAGTGCTAAAGGGGAAACCTACATTTCACCGATCATGAATGTTTCAGCCATGCCGAACATCGAACCCGGGACCCTTAGCTCAGTTGGCAAACACACTACCGACTTAACTAAGGCATAGTACAACTGTAATAGCTATTAATTTGACTGTACACCACGTCTTACTGCCCATTCGTGCTATCAAACATATTTACTCTAACACAGGTATGGTAGGAAAGAGAAAGATAGAATCTAGAGAAAGCGTGCTCAAATTTGAGGGGCGTGAGCTTATATCTCAATTTTATTACGAATGGACATAGGACAGCTAGAAAAAAGAGTTATTAGCTATACTTCCAGGCATTCATACGTCAAGTCATGGGATTTGCAACCGTCCGTCAATTTTGATAGATATTATCAATACCTTACCCACCCACCTCAGTGGCATAGTTAGCTAGCGTGATCATTTTGTGTTGAGCTAGACTGCCGAGGATTCGAATCTCGATCGGATGAACTGTTGGGGGGGGGGGNTTCCAAATGGTTTCCACTTTCCCTCCACGCAAATATGGGTTCACTTTCTCTAAATTAAACCTTCCCATTTCCTAAACCGTTATTGTAATTAATACTTGAGTGTATAACCCGAACGGCTTGTAAGACGCGGTGCTAAATAAAATTATCAATACCTATAAAATAACGCTAGAGACATAACGAAAAGCTATTTCTACCACAAAAAATCAAAATGTTTGTATTTTCTAAAAGGTATTCCAAACGTCAATTTGCAAGAAAAATCAAAATAGACCTATAGAGAACCATTTAGAGGAAAAAACCCTTAAATGCATGCGGCCGAGATTCGAGCCTCGAAGTCCCCATCCTGAAGTTTAATGGCAGAAGGACGCCTCGGAGCGATCTATCCGTCCATATAGCGAGATATAAGCTCACAACTTTGGCCAGCATTTCATTGTGTGTAAACTGAGGTGTTAAAAGATGAGAAGGAGGCTATAATGGCGGAACCCCTCGCTATTAACGCAGAGTTGGCAGACCATCCATCACGAATAATGAGCGAGGGAGGGAACAGAAGGAAGTCTGGACCGGGAGAGAATTGGAAGAGAGAAAGTATGGCGGTGACAGTCATTCTTCTTGACGTCCCTATCTAAATGTTTCAGGGATGAAACTTTATAAGAAACTCTTCCGTCACACTTGCAAGAGTCTGGAGAGTCGCCGCCCTGGCTCTAGCTCTCTCTGTCCCTTTAAACTCGCACACACAACATCTCGTTGAGAACAGTTCATTTCTAAGATAAGTCTTAAGATAAATTGAACTGTTTTTATTCTTGGTATTTTTTGTTTGTTGCTACAACTGTTCTAAAATAACTGGTTGGATACGGAGAAGGTATTGTAAAATGTTCATGTGAAGAACATTATGACAGTTACAAAAACTCACTAGATCTACTTTCACGTATTAAATCGTCAAGTCATGTGATCTGTAGTCGTTACTTTTGATAGATATGATCAATACCTATAAAATAACACTGATAGGCCTATAGTAAAATGTTATCAATGTTGATCGCAAATAAATGTGTTTGTATTGTCTAAAAAAAGTCCTTCCTATGAAAATTTAATTGTACCTGCCATTTAGGTACACCCAGTTTACCCTGTAAGGTAACAAGCTTACCTTGACGGTTTCGACTATGGTGGAGTTTATAAGATAGAGCCATAGTGTTATCAATCAAGGTAAGACAGATACTTTTCAGGGTGAATGGAGTGGGGTTTTTTTTATATATAGAAAGGACTTCAAGTACAGTCAGAGATTAAAGCTAGGGGAAAAAGTCGTAATAAGTGAATAATACTCGTCTCTGGCTATGATTATGTGGTTTTAAACTTAAACATATTTTATATCAAATTACTTAATTAAAACGATTTTATTTCATCACTATACATTCCCTGCATAAGTCTACCGCTCTTGTCCCTACTACTGTAAGTAAGCAAGTGTTGAGGCGGGCAGTAAGACGCGGATCAAAAGAGAACTCTCAAACTCCCAACCAAGACTAGCTCAGTTTGCAGAGTGCTTCTAAACTAGATCCAAGAGTCCTGTGTTCCATTACAGGCTAGGGTTATATAAAGGCACACCATGTGCTCAAACCCGGACAGATAGCCAAAACAGAACGGATAATATCCATATGTACTAATTACGCTAATGAGTTAGAAATGAAGAGGGTTGAATTTAGATGAAGTGGATCACCATTTGCATGGAGGTAGAATAGAAAAGCCATTAAAAACCACCCTCAATACACCCGACCGGGATTCACGCCCCGATCTCCCTCTCATTGACAGTGCAGTCCATTGCAAGAGTAATTCCGTAGACCAGGAACGAGCAAACTAAGGCCCTTAACCCGCCAGTGTATTCATTCCGGCCCACGGGATAAATAATTTAAATGTGATGCGGTGAGGAGCAGGTTTTTTTTATACACAACAAAACTTTATTTTTTTATAAAAACCATGACAAAATCAACCCTAATATTCATGCGAATATGTGTTTTCAACTATGAAACTTAGAAAAGTGATATGTCTTATCTCTTGAGTATCACCTCCTCACAGTTTAACCCAGATTTATAAATTATTATTATTATTATTATTATTATTATTATTATTATTAGCACCGCGTCTTACTACCCGTTCGGGTTATACGCACTTA
>CABEEJ010001529.1:0-19549 GCA_901482245.1 Timema douglasi
CATTTCATCTCACAATCACCCTACCATTACACATTAGCGTGAGTATAACCCGAACGGGTAGTAAGACGCGGTGCTAATAATAATAAATAATAATAATATATTTGTTGATCGCTCATGAGGTGGGCTTTTAAAAGACTCATAGATAATGTGTAGCTTAGGTATCGCATTGTAAGGCGGTAACCCGGCGTCTTAGTCAGAAAACAGTGAAATGTATATCAGTGAAACAATTTCATCATATAAAAAAAGATTAAAATTAAAAAATATTTCATTAATTCCAATCTCGTTGTTTGTTTGTTTGTTTTTAGCACCACGTCTTATTACCCGTTCGGGTTATATGCTTATGTCCTAATTACGCTAATGGTTTTAAGGATTAGGAAAATTATATTAGGAGGAAGTGTACCATCATTCGAGAGGAAGGAGAGTGGAAAACTATTTTGAACGCCCCCTCTCAGTACTTGACTGAGACTCGAACACCGATCCCTCCATCATCGGCAGCCTAGTCTACTGCGAGAGTAGCGCATTAGACCACGCGGCCACCGAAGTGGGTCGATATCAAATTAAAAATGCTATTTCTAGTCCTTGAGTTATTTGTTATTAGGATAAAATCTTAGAGCTGAGCATCATTAGTATCAACTAAATATTTAAAAATAGTTAAAGCGTACTTTCTAAACTTATCAATTAAAGTAAATTATAATAGAACATCTAGCATTAAAAATCCAAACCTAGGTTCAAGAATTTCAAAAGCTTACTGCAAATACAAAGCCTAACACGGATACTAAAACCAATCACGGATCCCCTGGAATCGAAACCAGTTCTGTTAGGTATGTGAGCTATTTCTTTGAATTAACGTTTTTAAACCGATGTGCCGTGAAGGTTAAAAAATGTGTGCCACTGGAGTTTCGAAGAAAATAAAAAGAAGCGATAAAAAATAGGAGTGAATTAAACACTTGGTGACCTGGTGGTCTAGGGGTAAGGTGACAGACTTCTGTGCGGGCGGCCGGGGTTCAATCCTCGGTCTCGGCACACAATTATCTGATTACCAAACCCTTCCTTCACCTCTGACAAGACGTGTATTAATCACAACTTGTGAATGTGGGGAATGCCAGGCCTCCACCGTGGTTCGGATTCCACTTTAAACTGTAGGTCCTCCATTTCATCTCACAATCACCCTACCACTACACATTAGCGTAAGTGCGTATAACCCGAACGGGTAGTAAGACGCGTTGCTAATAATAATAATTAAACACTTTTTTAATCCACTATCTAACATTATTTAAAAAATATCACAGTTATTAGAATTTTAGCTATTTAATTTTAAAAACAATCTTAGTACACGTGTTATAATTCTTAGAAAATTTCTCTTTAAAAAAACTGATGGTGTGTCTTGACAACTTTAGTGCCTTGTTCAGTGTGCCTTGAGTTGAAAAGGGTTAAAAATCACCGCTCTAAACATTCGTATTTGTAAAAGCAACTACGCATTAAATATATGTTGTTTAATCGGATTAATATACGCGCGCTATAAGCACTGTGTCTAAATGCCACGCTAATTTAGGTTGGTTTGCCGGTGATGGGAAGGTCACATTTCAAATCCCGACAGGCTACATTTAAAGGTGGATTTTTTAAATGATTTTCCTCTCTTTTTCCAATCAATTGCGGGTTAATATCCTATGAATTATACCTTCCTCATCCCTAATCAATTAGCCTAACTATACGTAAAGTTCTAAAGGGTAGTGAGACTCTGTGATAGCAACCAAAAAAAAGTGATTAAAAACGCTGTGATTAAAAAAAATAATCAAAATATCAGATAATTAATTACTTGCATGTAAATATTGATTATTTTTCAATATTCCTTTCTTGAAACGAGAACTACATTGTTTTTCTTCACCTGTCCCTAGTAACTTCGCCTAATCACAATCGAACATTGTCTGAACTACTCACAATGGTTTCCGTTGGCAGTGTCAGTCCTTGTAGGTTCCGTGTTGTTAGGTTGACTTACGATCTATTATACATTACTATTTAATTAGTTTATTGGATTAAAAAAAAAGTTACATCGACCAGTACCACGGAAAGTGTTGTAATACCAGATTACCACACCATCGCGTGTGTCAAGTGTTTTAAAAAAAACAACGCAAACTACACGGATGGAAACCTTTCAAGATAAAAAGAAAAGTATTATTTTTGTTTTAGTAAATAAACTACAACCGATTTATATTGAAAAATAAAAATAAACTAGGTATATAATTCTCATGACTGTATTTAGATAGTAAAATAATGTGTGATTTTATGGGAACAAGATAACTTAGTTAGATTTGTTTTTTTAGATGTTATAGTATTTATTCTCATAAGGAGGCATAGTTTATAAAATTCCTTAGCTAAACATAAAACTTAAATCTTTTCCGACTCATTAAGTGTTCGAATATATAGTAAAACTAATAGATAAGACTGTAATTACCCGCTTCGGCGACCACATGGTCTAATGCGCTACTCTCGCAGTGCAGTAGACTAGACTTCCGATAACGGGGAAATCGAGGTCCAAATCTCAGTCGGTTGTTTTGAGGGTGGTTTTTCCCAAAACGGTTCTCCACTCTCTCTCCACGCAAATACGGGCGCACTTCCTATAAATACAATCTTCCTAATCCCTAAAACCATTAGCATAATTTAGTACATATGCATATAACCTAACCGGGTAGTAAGACGCGGTGCTAATTTTTTTAAACTAATTGAAGCTTTTAAAAGTTACTAAAACTGATTTTATATATTCATATGTTAAGTCATGTAATTTACAACTGTCAATTTTGATAGATATCTATGCATATACTTCACCTCTGACAAGACTGTATTAATCACAACTTGTGAATGTGGGGAATGCCAGGCCTCCACCGTGGTTCGGATTCCACGTTAAACTGTAGGTCCTCCATTTCATCTCACAATCACCCTACCATTACACATTAGCATAAGTGCGTATAACCCGAACGGGTAGTAAGACGCGGTGCTAATAATAATAATAATAATAATAATAATAATAATAATCTATATATACAACAACACTAGTAAGAATATTGTAAAATGTTATCAATGTTGGCCGAAACAAGTTTTGTGTTTTTTAAAAGGCCCTTCTGAGCTAAAACCTACCATACAATCGTTCTCGTCTGAATTAAATATTAATTGCCTTATTTTATACTAGCACAGTTAAGGTCAGTTCAACCTTTGTTAAAATAATCTTACAGACGAACATCAATTTTAAAATTAACTAGCAGGTAATGGCGATCATACTATAGAAACCATTTAAGTTAGGTAAAACATCATCTTATCAAGACAGATAATAATGATAGTTATTACTACTTCTTCTCGCGTGTATTATTAGTTAATAATAGTGTTTCAAAGAGCTGTAAAGCTGGCATCAACAACATAACGAGCTTATGTAATGCGGTTTTTTGCACTTTTCATTATTACATCTCTACCATTGGAATTGATTGGTAACCTGAATTGTTAGAGCATTTTTTCAGTAGATTAAATTTATATCATTACTATAGTTTGGTTTTAAAATCATTATAATATGCGTGTTACTGAGTGACGTCACCTCTTAGTCGGGTTCATTTAGTGTTTTTCAAGCTTCCTTGAACAACGCGTACCAGAAGGGACACATGTTTCTCCCAACATCCTCCAACTACCTCTAACCCTCCTCGGTGGCCTAGTTAGCTAACGCGCTAGTCTCGTGTTGAGCCAGACTGTCAAAGATGGAGAGATCGTGGTTCGAATCTCGGTTCGGCGAACTGGGGGGAGGGAGGGGCTTTTATTAAATGGTTTTCAACTCTTCCTCAAAGCAAATGCGGGTCCACTTCCTCTAAATTCAACCTTCCCAATTCCTAATCCATTAGCGTGATTATTACTTAAGAGTATAACCCAAATGGGTAGTATGATGCGTTGCTTAAAAAATAATAATCATATATGTATTATTAATTTGACTTTGAAATACATTTTTGTGGAGTTTATATATGTTTATATATATATATATATATATAAATAAAATCACTCATTTCTATTTAAAGTTTAACGTGATATGTTTTCTTTTTTTCAGCATAGAGCAGTGAATTCACGTAAAGCCCCTAGCACAGTTACGTTCGTCTCAGAATGGAATGGGCCAGTTTCATATTCAGACTTAGTATGCCTCAAATGCTGCGCTAGCCCAATTCAACCCAAATAGACTGCTGAACTCTTCATACCATGTCTGATATGATCCAGCCTGTATAGAAGACACGTCAAACTTGGGACTGTGTCAGATATGGCCCGATCAATGATTTTTATGTGCGGCCCTAGTTATGAAACAACATACCAATTATTATTTACTAGACCCTTCCCTTCCTCCCCCCCCCCTCCCCAAAATTAAAACGACACGGTATAACACTCCTTTATGGTGTTTTTCTATTTTACCCATATCCCACTAATAGTATAAAGAGGAAAGTTTTGTTTTTTTGTTTGTAATGGATAAACTCAAAAACTATTGGACCAATTTTAAAAAATTTTTCACCAATATAAATCTACATTATCAGCGAGTAACATAGGCTATATTTTATTTTGAAATTTTAATTTATTCCTCATAAAAATGTCGAGAGTCACTCATATTTTATGGTAGAGTCTATTATGATTCTTCAGTTGAAAATTATTATTTTCAACACACATATTGAAGAATCATAATAGACTCTACCATAACATATGAGTGACTATCGACATTTTTATGAGTAATAATTATGAGGAATTATTATTTTCAAGCCAGGTCTCCACCGTGGTTCGGATTCCACGTTAAACTGTAGGTCCTTCATTTCATCTCACATTCTCCCTACCATTGCACATTAGCGTAAGTGCGTATAACCCGAACGGGTAGTAAGACGTGGTGGTAATAATAATAATAATATTATTTTCAACACACATATTGAAGAATCATAATAGACTCTACCATAACATATGCGTGACTAATCGACATTTTTATGAGGAATAAATTAAATTTTGAAAATAAAATATAACCTATGTTACTAGCTGATAATGTAGCTTTATATTGGTGAAAGAATTTTTAAAATCGGTCCAGTAGTTTTTGAATTTATCCATTACAAACAAAAAAACAAAACTTTCCTCTTTATAATATTAGTGTAGATATGGGTAAAATAGAAAAACACCATTAAAGGAGTGTCATACCGTGTCGTTTTAATTTAATTTATTTGTTCGAGATTTTTAACTTGCACTTTCTGAACAGAATAGTTATTTCAGCACACGAGAATTTCTATGACTGATGAGTGAAAGGACCTACCAATTTTTAAGGTAGAAGTATTTTCTCATACCTTCCAGGATTCTTTTACGTGACACAATCGACATGGGACCAATGGCTTTACCTCTCCTTTGAATAAAATTGTGCTACGAATGTATTTCGATCAAGAAAAATTCATCGACTCTCGCTGGGTTTGAACCCAAGAACATTGGGGCCTGAGTTGAGCATTTTACCCCACGACCCCCGAGGTCAGCTAAACCTTTTCGCATATGATTTCATCAAATTTATAACCTTTCACTGATGTGCAATTTATTAAAGAATGCGTGGTCAAAGTTACAAACATTTATAGGTAAATCCAAAGATTGAGTCTCACTTGTTCATTTAATATTTATTATTATTATTATTAGTAGTAGTAGTAGTAGTTAGTTTCTTATTAATAGCCTACTGTTTGATGTTTGTTTTTAATATTTTCAATAGCATAATTTCTTGTAAATCTGCCCGTGAACATCTTGGTAGATATTCATGTTCCTTCTCGGGCCTCTCGAAGCCCAAAATTGTTTTCTCTCAATAAGTCTTACAAGGCGAACTCTATAGGCCGTTGTATGCATGGCTCCAATAGTTCAAGGTTTGTCAAATTCGACTTTTATCACAAAAGAAAATCCAAAATCAGAGAGTTATATAATTATACGTACAGTACTTGTAAGGTACTTGTGTACTTTTCAATGTTGGCTGTTATTGGTCTAACGACTGTGGGCCAGCACTATAGTAAAAGAAATCGGGATTGAAATTAGTATTATAATAATAATAGTAATTATAATAAATAGTATATACTATCCGACACTTTAGCTCAGTCGGTAGCTTGTCTACCTACTGAGTTAGGAGTCCCAGGTTCGATTCATGGCATGACCGAAAAATTGATCATTGATGAAACATGGGTTTACCCTCTCACATTGATAAGTTAACGGTCGGGGACTTGATGTTGCGCATGTTATAGTCTTAAGTTATATTAAAATGTATAAGAAGTTATATTATTATTAGCACCGCGTCTTACTACCCGTTCGGGTTATACGCACTTACGCTGATGTGTAATTGTAGGGTGATTGTGAGATGAAACGAACCACGGTGGAGGCCTGGCATTCCCCACATTCACAAGATGTCTTGTCAGAGGTGAAGGAAGGGTTTGATAATCAGATAAAACTTTGCCGGGACCGAGGATTGAACCCCGGCCGCCAGCATAGAAGTCTGACACCTTACCCCTAGACCACCAGGTCACCGACAAGAAGTTATAACAATCCTAGCAAGCTGATAGGGAAAAAATATATAACTTGAATAAAAAACTGACCCAGACAACAGCCTGAAAACAGTAATGGATGTAAAAATAAAAATAAATTATAAAGTACTTTGCTAGAATTATTTTAAATGGTGATCATATTGTATTTTTTGAAATGCGTCCCCTTCTGTATTTTTATTTTTAAACTTGGCCCTTATGATCAAATGAGTTTGACACGTCTGCTGTGTAGTGTTTACGGACTCTTGTCTCCCCAAGTCACGCCACTGGATGGAACCAGAAGGCAAGCTACGAGCATCGTGTCGTGTTGCCTACTTGGTGTGTCGTTGAAGGGCAGCGAGCGGAGTGTGTTGCCTAGGTGCTCAAGAACACAATGAGGTGACATTCCAATGGGTGGGGTACTTCGGGCCTTGGACGTACTGAACCTGTGTATATTTTAGTCTGATGGCCACTCTCTCATTGCTTCAACGACACAATAAACACGGGAACAAGTCGATTACAGAAAAAAGACAATTAAAAATAACGTGTTATTTCTTTAATATCTGCCATCATCGGTAGTTGGTTATATCTATAATCCGTCCCCCATGTTTTACCACTAGCCCGGGTTATCAGCATATCTAGGCTTACTCTAGTGAAGTAGGGTATAATATATATAAAATGTTAAGGTTGAGGTATAATTAATTTATATTAAATGTTAGGGGAGGGATAGAATTTATTTAAAATGACATGGTTGAGGTATAATTTATATACAATGTTAGGGGTGAGGTAAAATTGATATATAATGTTAGGGCTGAGGTATAATTTATATAAAATATTAGGGTTGAGGTAGAATGTATATAACATCTTAGGGGTGAGGTATAATTTATATAAAATATTAGGGTTGAGGTAGAATGTATATAACATCTTAGGGGTGAGGTATAATTTATGTAAAATATTAGGGTTGAGGTAGAATTGATATATAATGTAAGGGGTGAGGTATGATTTATATAAAATATTAGGGGTGAGGTAGAATTTATATAAAATATTAGGGGTGAGGTAGAATTTATGTATAATGTTAGGGGTGAGGTATGATTTATATAAAATATTAGGGGTGAGGTAGAATTTATATAAAATATTAGGGTTGAGGTAGAATTTATATAACATCTTAGGGGTGAGGTATAATTTATATAAAATATTAGGGTGAGGTAGAATTTATATATAATATTAGGGGTGAGGTATAATTTATATAAAATATTAGGGTTGAGGTAGAATTGATATATAATGTTAGGGGTGAGGTATGATTTATATAAAATAATAGGGGTGAGGTAGAATTTATATAAAATATTAGGGGTGAGGTATAATTTATATAAAATATTAGGGTTGAGGTAGAATTTATATAACATCTTAGGGGTGAGGTATAATTTATATAAAATATTAGGGTTGAGGTAGAATTTATGTATAATGTTAGGGGTGAGGTATAATTTATATAAAATATTAGGGTTGAGGTAGAATGTATATAACATCTTAGGGGTGAGGTATAATTTATGTAAAATATTAGGGTTGAGGTAGAATTTATATATAATGTTAGGGGTGAGGTATAATTTATGTAAAATATTAGGGTTGAGGTAGAATTTTTATAAAATCTTAGGGGTGAGATAAAATTTATATACACTCTTAGGGGTGAGAAAGAATGTATATACAACGCTAGGGTTGTGTTTTTTTTCTGAATGCAATTACCACGTTATAGGAGAACTTCATGTACATAAAAAGTGGCAGCTGCAGAGAACATGACCTAACGTATAAATATATGAAAGTAGATTTAGTAACTTTTCTATCTGCCAGATAAAGTTGGGTTTTTTTAATGAAAATTGGACCGTTTAATACTGTCCGCCTGGTCAGCGCCGAGTTTATAGACTAAATTTTAGCTTACAACTTACAACTTTCCAAAATAGATATATTTATAATATATATATATAGATTTTATATTATATATATATATATATATATTTAATAGCCTCCATAAATTAATCTCTCGCATAAAGTTCATATGTGGGTGCACCTCTGGTACTGACTCGAAATAGAATTCCTCCTTACCCTGTCTCGTATCTACATTTTTCCTAACCTGCTTCTCCCCATCTTAATCTCTTCCCTCTCCCTCCCTATCCTTCGTCTTCTCCCCGTGTCGTGATCCTACCTCGTGAGATGATAAATCCGAACGATAAAGTCGAGATTGGAAATATCTAATGGGCGGCCAGTATTCGTGTAGAAAGCGCGAAGATACAAGGACATTGATATCATCGAACGGTTGTTTTATATGTCATTATTATAACATTAAATGTCACACGATTCATTTTTTTTTTTAGATACAAGCTTTATATTTTTTTTAAATCTATTTCTGAACACTCTCCAATGACGTAATTTTTATAACCTTTCAATTTGGGTGGATCTTTCCCGCCCTGTAAAGTAAAAGAGGTCACGTAGTTGGATAGTATTGTGAAATATATATAAAATACAAGGTCTAGGGGACCCTGGTTCTATTCCAGATGGAGGTGACGGAGATATTTACTATTTGTATGTGGGTTTTCCCTATGTTACTCTATTAGTTAACTATCTAGGACCCATTTCAATGGCTGCATGGTCCAAGACGTTACTCTTGCAATAGACTAGACTGCCGATAGTGAGGAGATCGTGGTTCGATCCCGGTCAGGTGTACTGAGGGTGGTTTTCCACTCTCTCTCCTTGAAAATGCTGATACACTTCCTCTAAACTTCAACTTAATTCATCCATGACTAATTTACGTAAATATTACATAAGCGTACACCCGAATGGGTAATAGGACGTGGTGCTAAAAAATATATATCTAGGCTCAAGATCTGGGTGTGTAGGCTTAGATGTCCTGGCCTAATTTAAGCTAATTTGTAAGTCGTGTGCTAGTATGATCTGTGTAATTAAATATGCACGTTAAATAATCCAACCAACTGGAGGGAAAAACTTAAGTACTATGGGTATTAAGCCCCAAGACTGACCAATACACCTTATTAAACTAAGATGACCTAACAATTCAGGATTTTCATTTGATAAATGTCGGAATGGAGACATTCTGAGTGGATACAACTCCAAAATTCTGTGGATATAGTTCCAGTGGATACAGTTAAGGATTTTATTTAGTGTTGTTCATTTTAGAAATTTCGTAATGAAGACCATTAACTGTGGATGAAAACAAGCTCGCCCATTAAAATGTATTATTATTATTATTATTAATATTATTATTATTAGCACCGCGTCTTAATACCCGTTCGGGTTATACGCACTTACGCTAATGTGAAATGGTAGGGTGATTGTGAGATGAAATGGAGGACCTACAGTTTAACGTGGAATCCGAACCACGGTGGAGACCTGGCATTCCTCACATTAAAATGTAATTATTATATTATATAAATTATGTCTCTTAATCGCCCATCTCTACACCTAGTTTCAATATTAGTTCGGTGCAAAACGCAAAACGTTACTTTAATTTGTAACTTTTTTACAAAAATAGTTGATCTTTGAGGGGGCTAACCAACTTATCCCCTGATAAATGTAGGCAGTCTTTTCCTTTGGTAAATAAATATCTAAGTGGGTTTAGGCTAATTAAAGAAAAATCAAATAAATGTTTCTATTAAAGAAAGGATTTGGCCCTATAATATAATATTTATCACATCACATCATAAAATCAATCAGTGACAACTCAAAGAGGATTTTCATGGTAGATTAAAAAGGGATGAAAGGCAATTATTTTATCAACATGAAATAATATTCGTAGAGAAATTAATATTTAAGGTATTTGTGTAGCTAAAGTTAATTTTATACCAGATATATTTTTTAAACAGTAGGTTTACTTAATAATTTAGGAGTTAGTGATGTATTTCTTTGAGACGAGCTCAAAACATAAAAGAAAAGAATAGTTAAAACATTACAAAACGCTAAGACATGTATATTTCATGGATAGATAAAAACAATAAAAAAATAAAAAAATCTCTTATCATTACTTTTTTTTTAAAATAACTTTTAGAAGTAATTAATAATAATAATAATAATAACGATATTATCGAGTTCAAGACGGCAGTCAAATATAGTCGCAGATCTGCGCAGATCTTGAGGCATAATAAAGTTATGGGGAAGGGCCTCAAGCCACCCCCTCCCCTTTAAGGTGCAGCCGAAGGGAGCGCAAGTATTTTTACAGTTTTTATAGAATTGCCTTTTTTTTTTGCCAAAATAAATCAAATATTTCTCCAGTAGCAACATAAAGTTTATTTTTCTGCACATACTAATATCAACAGATCTTAAATATTTGTCAAGGGTGTCCTGGAATTTTGTCAAACATTTTTATCTTTATTTAAAAAGTTTTGACAAAATTCCAGGACACCCTTGACAGATATTCAAGATCTGTTGATATTAGTATGTGCATAAAAATAAACTATATGTTGCTACTAGAGAAATATTTGATTTATTTTGGCTAAAAAAATGTAATGGTATAAAAACTGTTAAATTACTTGCGCTCCCTTCGGCCGCAACTTAGTTCTACTCCACTTCCCCGTGGCTATGATACTGAAATTTGCTAACTGTTTTTATTGCTATAAATTCTCGTATATGTTCAACACTAAGCCAACCGTGTTTAAATACATATAGTAATATTTTAGTAGGAGGAAATATTTAAGCTAATACAAACATATTTGTTTTGCTATAAACAAAGGTAACATTTCACCTTATTATTAATGTTACTTTAGCCAGCATCCCGAAGGTAACATAGGTATTTTTCCCGAAGGAGAATTGTTCCTATGGTTACCATGGTCTAGTTAAGTAGGCTTAAGTAAGGTTCAATACTTCTACTGGTACCATAAAATAATCATCATTATTATCATCACATCATGGCGTACCAACCTTCTAAGACGGTTACATATCCACCACCGATAATAGAAGACCAGGAATATTTAACAGACCAACCCTGATGGCACAATCTAAGAGAATATACAGTAGAAAATTTGAATTAGTAAACCAACGGATATCTAAAGTAATTCAAAGTACCCAAATTTGAATTAAACCATTTTTATGAGTATCGAAGCAGCTGGTACACAATAAATCAATAACTTCAGAATATGCTACATATGAACACATATGTTATATATGCTATGTAAAACATACATATACAATATAATATGAATTAATGAAAAAACAAGAAGAAATTAAAATACATACATTCTCATAGTAAAATTGCAGACTTAAATCAATTTTTTAAATGACATTACGATGAAAAAATTATTAATCTTAGTTTGTTTAAGTTTTCTGATATTGACGTAATAAACAGACTCTTCAAGTTCAGTGGTTACATTAAAAATGTTTTACTTTACGTATGGTTTGGATCCAGTCAATTTTCTCTTTTACTATGCTTTACTAGCTTTAGCGTTATTTGACATTCTTGGCATATAGCCTGATTTATTATTATTATTATTATTATTATTATTAGCACCGCGTCTTACTACCCGTTCGGGTTGTACGCACTTACGCTAATGTATAGTGGTAGGGTGATTGTGAGATGAAATGAAGGACCTACAGTTTAACGTGGAATCCAAACCACGGTGGAGACCTGGCATTCCCCACATTACACAAGATGTCTTGTCAGAGGTGAAGGAAGGGTTTGCTCTATTATATAAACACAAGTCCTAAAGCCCAACACTGCTAGAAAGTTATTAATACGAAACCATTATCGCGTGCTGTGCGGAGCTGCCCAACCGACGGTTACTAGGGGCAGCAGGCTCCGTTGCTATTGGTAACGAAAGCAGAGGAACGTCAAACTAGTACAGTCCATTCACATACAAGTTGCATGTAAACATATACTGTAGGTATTCGAATAGATCTACAGGTCAATTTTAATACGAAGATCCTTTAGTAAAATACGAAAATACTTTTTTTTTTGCGTTTAATATTGATAACATTTTACTATAGATTAATGTTATATATGATAGTTATTGATAATATATATCAAAAGTTAAAGCAAAATTCTCACGAGGAATGATCGCGTGAAAGTAGCTGTAGAAATGTTATCTAGGTGTCAGATATATCCATTCCTAAGGGATCTTTTCTTCTATTTATGACCCGCCTCGGTGGCGTAGTTGGCTAACGCGCGTGTCGTGTTAAGCTAGACTGCTGAGTACGGGGAGATCAAGGTTCGAATCTCGGTCGGGTGAACTGGGGGTGGTTTTTCCTAAATGGTTTTCCACTCTCCCTCCACGTGAATGTGGGTTTACTTCCTCTAATTCAACCTTCCCAATTCCTAATCCATTAGAGTAATTAGTGCTTAAAGCGTATAACCCGAACGGGTAGTAATACGCGGTGCTAAATATTATTATTATTCTATTTATGAGGTATTTAACGTGCACTTTCTGGAACAGCCGATTAATTATATCAGAACACGAGAATTTCTATGAGCAAGAAAGAAAGGGCTCACCAATTTCGCTGAGAAAGGTATTTTTACACATTTTTACTAATTGAGAAAATTAAATATATGTTTATTTTTCTTACCCGCGTCAGTGGTCGAATGATCTAATGTAAGGGTCTCCAATTATTTTTGACGGGGGTCCGCTTTAAAAACTCGACATAATTCCGCGGTCTGGCAAAAATTCAGCAGTGACTCGAGTTCATGCCCTATAGGACTAAACTAACTCAAAAACGTGATTTTTTTTTCTTTATAGTGATTATACTTGTTTATTATTGCTGGCCTTCCGTGTCTACTATCCGCCCACCACCGAAATAGCATAATGTCTTCTGGTTATCGCTATCTCGTCAAGGTCCTTAAAAATGTATCTGAGGTCCGTCATTTACTGACCACTAGTCTAAGGTTTCATTCTCGTGTTAGACTGGCCGGCTGATGACGGGAAGATTGGATTATTATTATTTATTATTTAGCACCGCGTCTTACTACCCGTTCGAGTTATACGCTTTAAGTGCTAATTATGCTAGTAGATTAGGAATTGGGAAGGTTGAATTAGAGGGAGTGAACCCGCATTTGCGTGGAGGGAGAGTAGAAAACCATTTAGGAAAAACCACCCCCAGTTCACCCGACCGAGATTCGAACCTTGATCTCCCCGTCCCCAGCAGTGGAGCTCAACACGACTAGCGCGTTAGCCAACTACGCCACCGAGGTGGGTGGCAGGATTGGAGTTCGAATACCGGTTGGGTCTTTTAAGGGTGATTTTTTCCTAAAATGGCTAACTATGCTCCTTCCACTCAAATACGAATAGATCACCTCTAGAATGCTTCCTTCCTCATCCATACCACATTAGAATAATCACTCTATATGCGTACAACCTGAACAGGTAGTAAGATGTGGTGATAAAAAAATATTCTAGTTTTCTTCTGACATACAGTCCTAAATAGTCAGTAGGTGAGTATTATGTTTTGGGTGTTGTCAAAAAATCCAACGCCTTGTTGTTCGAGGCCAAGGGGGCGTAGTCCCTCGAAGTTGGTTCCCCTCCTACTCCTCCTCCTCCCCCGCTCCCCTAAGGGTCACGACCCGGGGATTATACTAGCCAGCATTGCGTCACAATCGTCATTGGTATCTTTTACCTCCACTTGCTCTCAGGCTGGGAACCCTTCTCATGAGTCAGTTTGTGCCTCTGACAAGGTTATATTTGTACAAACTAGTTGTCAGTAGACAGTTTGTGGGTCTGACAAGGTTATATTTGTACAAACTAGTTGTCAGTAGACAGTTTGTGCCTCTGACAAGGTTATATTTGTACAAACTAGTTGTCAGTAGACAGTTTGTGGCTCTGACAAGGTTATATTTGTACAAACTAGTTGTCAGTAGACAGTTTGTGCCTCTGACAAGGTTATATTTGTACAAACTAGTTGTCAGTAGACAGTTTGTGCCTCTGACAAGGTTATATTTGTACAAACTAGTTGTCAGTAGACAGTTTGTGCCTCTGACAAGGTTATATTTGTACAAACTAGTTGTCAGTAGACAGTTTGTGCCTCTGACAAGGTTATATTTGTACAAACTAGTTGTCAGTAGACAGTTTGTGCCTCTGACAAGGTTATATTTGTACAAACTAGTTGTCAGTAGACAGTTTGTGCCTCTGACAAGGTTATATTTGTACAAACTAGTTGTCAGTAGACAGTTTGTGCCTCTGACAAGGTTATATTTGTACAAACTAGTTGT
The DNA here is from genome assembly GCA_901482245.1 of Timema douglasi. Classification (NCBI taxonomy): domain Eukaryota; kingdom Metazoa; phylum Arthropoda; class Insecta; order Phasmatodea; family Timematidae; genus Timema; species Timema douglasi. Next base: position 14,722 of record CABEEJ010001529.1, read on the forward strand.
CAGTAGACAGTTTGTGCCTCTGACAAGGTTATATTTGTACAAACTAGTTGTCAGTAGACAGTTTGTGCCTCTGACAAGGTTATATTTGTACAAACTAGTTGTCAGTAGACAGTTTGTGCCTCTGACAAGGTTATATTTGTACAAACTAGTTGTCAGTAGACAGTTTGTGCCTCTGACAAGGTTATATTTGTACAAACTAGTTGTCAGTAGACAGTTTGTGCCTCTGACAAGGTTATATTTGTACAAACTAGTTGTCAGTAGACAGTTTGTGCCTCTGACAAGGTTATATTTGTACAAACTAGTTGTCAGTAGACAGTTTGTGCCTCTGACAAGGTTATATTTGTACAAACTAGTTGTCAGTAGACAGTTTGTGCCTCTGACAAGGTTATATTTGTACAAACTAGTTGTCAGTAGACAGTTTGTGCCTCTGACAAGGTTGTGTTTGTACAAACTAGTGTCAGTTGATAGTTTGTGCGTCTGACAAGTTTGTATTTGTTTAAAATACTGTTACGATCCAATGTTCATAGGAAGAACCTTAGCCGACAGATAGAAAAGTTACTAGCTCTAATTTCACGTGTTTATACAGAGTGGGGCAGAAACAATTATAGGAGTAGTAACTTGAAAATGAAAACATTCACTAGCTAGATAAAAGCCAACTACTTACTAAACTTTTTCACTTTTAGAAGCTAATGTCACTCGGGTGAGCTCTAATGAATGTCAGACAAATCTCAGCATGTTGTCCATCACTTTCCTAAGGATGGATAGTACAATTGTTTCCGCTCCACCCTATACGTAAAGTAATATGCAGATGTCCTTTTTGTTAGCTGTTATCAATATCCATAAAATAACACTAATAATTTAGTAAAAAAAAAATTGTGTGTGTACTTATGTACGCGCGTGAGAAGTTATACTTCTTTGGCATCATTAAACTAGAAACATGTGGATAAATATTATATATATGAAAACAGTGATCAGAGGCGACGAGCGTACCAACATGCGCGACTAACACATGTTCTATTTCTATTTTGTTGGTAGCTTTTTTTTTTTCGAGACTTAATGAGCGGTTTAGCTTCAACCTGTTACTTTTGTGTTACAGTGATGCGCGCGAATCTTAAAATTTCACTCTCACCATGTTTTCATAACGCGCCTAAAGAAGTATAACTTAAAAAACTCATCACTTTTGGCCGCAAAAAATATATACGTGTGTTTTCTAACAGACCCTTCTTATGAACATTGGACTGTATAGTCACCACAACGCGTTGTTGACCTAACGTGGTTACACAATGACTGTGAACTTGTCGATATAGCGCCCCACTTTACTCAGTCAACCCACAGTTCACTGCTACTGCTGATTACAATCTTGATCAGCATAGTCAAACAATGGCTCTATTAGAAACCAATATTCTCACTGACCACATTCCAGAATGTTGCAGCAAGACGAGCTTTCAAACCAACGAGACTGTTTGTGTCTCCAAATCATGGGGGGATAACTTCTAAATGTTTACAAATTGTAATATAATATGGTTATAGTCTGTAGTTCATGTTATCATTATGGTAGTATTCTGTTGAGAGGGAACTTTTATAAAATACAATCTTTATATATCCGTCACCTTAACTCAGTCGGTAGCGTGTCTGTCTACTGAGCTAAGAGTCCCGGGTTCTATTCCTGGCATGACTGAAAAATGTATAATTGGTGAAAGGTGAATATATACCCTTTTACAGTGATGAATTAACGGCCGGGGACTGGATGTTGTGTCCGTCCTATTCCTAAGTTAGATTTTAAGTCATATGAAGCTACGACAGGCCTAACAAGCCGGAAGTGGAAAATCTATGGTTTGAATGAAAAACTGACACAGGCCACAAAGTAAAGAAGTAATAGACGTAAAAAAAATGTTGTTGGTCAATATTTATAACACTTTTCTTTATAAAACTTCATGGTTGGAGCCCGCGATCGAGTTGTTCCAAACTGCTTCTGTAGTCTAGTGGTCAGGGTTCAATCCCCGGAGCTTTCCAGATTTTATTTTTTCTTTATGAAGTAATGGGGCTTTAACGTAGCCAAACTCATCCTCTTGAGGACAAATGAGGAGCTCCTTGAATAAATAGGTAGCGGTTACGATTTAGGAAACTGAGATTAGTTTTACTCTATCATTATTATTATTATTATTATTATTATTATTATTATTAGCACCTCGTCTTACTACCCGTCTCCCACATATTTATAGAAATGGGTAAGGTGTGAGCTAGGTAGAATTTGAGAAAGTGTACCCAAATTTGAGTGGAGGCAGAAACAATGTAAGGGGGGGAAACACCTCAGTACACCCGACCAGAATTCGAACCCTGATCTCCCTGTCAATTACGAACGTGATGCCTTAGAGATACTTAGACCATTGTGGTTCATCTAGTAGCCCGCGGGCCAAATGTGGCCCGTGCTAACTTGAAACGTGGCCCTCACAGTATCCTGGAGGAATATTAAAGGGATTGTATGAAGAAGAAAAAAATGTAATGAAGAGATAAAGTTTTGATTAAACTCCGTAACAGACTTGACAGATATTCAAGAACTATTGATAGCACCATGTGAATAAAATTAAACTCTGTGTTTGTACTGAAGCAATAGTTGTTTTATTTTGACAAAAAAAAAGTTTTTATGTGAAAACTAGACAAACACTGAACTTTTCTCGCCTTACCCTACATCCTCCTCCTCCCCCCCCCCCCTTAATCGTTAGTGATTTAAGTGTCATGTGAAAAGCTACAATTATGGTGCTCGCTATTCTAAATAACCTTTTTTTTTTAGAAGCTCGGGTCAATAAAATAAAAAAGTGAACATGGATGTTTTTGACTTTTTTTTTTTCAGATGTAGTTTTATGAAATGTCAATTTTATTTGGAGCATTGAGCCTTTTAGCTCTGTCTCTCGATGGTTACTATGTAGAGTGTAATACCACTCTCTGAAACAGGACAAAGAAATGTGAAAGTTTAGAAGAAAAGAAACGAGTTTTTCCTCGTTAAAATAGTTATTCTTTATAGTCTGGGTGGTACGACTTATTTTTTGTGTGTTATCTTCTCGTGTCTCAGCTGCGCCCATTTTCTCGGAGAGCAAAGAGCATGAGTTTTAAACTGTCTGGCCAATAGATGTCGTGACTCCATGGCTACTGCATTCAAAGATATAAGCTACTCGTGTTATATACATACATACATAACATAGGTTTCGAATGGCTGCTTGATGCAATCGTTGCCTCAATTCAGCAAACTTTTAAACAACATGTATGCAAGGCCGCAAACATTTAGCAGCAATAAAATATTATTTTCCTAGAAAAAACCCACTAAGTATTGTAAGTTTTTGGTAGAAAAACACTTTAAGAAAATACAAACACATTTTTTTGTGGCCCAAAATTAATAATATTTTATCAATTTATTAATGTTTTAAAGGTAGGTTATTGATAATAATATATCAAATAGCTGCAGATCACAATATGACTTGACGTATAAATAAAGTATATTCGTTAACTTTACTAGCTGTCAGAAAATAAGCCCCTTTTGATGAAAATTTGAATTTAGTTTTTATAACCGTTAGATAAGGTCCTTCTTTATGAAAATTTGACGTAATATGGTTCTAGCTTGGTATTAATTGTGCACAGTATTAGAGCAAGACTATACTATCCCAATACTAACATCATTTTGTTTTTTTCATTTAGTTGATATATTTAACGTCCACTTTCTAAACCGACTGATTAAATCAGCACACGATTTATAAACTAATTTAAATCTAGAACATACTCAACATCCAGCCCTCAACCGTTAATTCATCACTGTGAAAGGGGAAACCTCCCATTTCTTCGATGATAAGTTTTTCGGCCTAGCAAAGAATCGAGCCCGGGATCCTTAACTCAGTAGACAGACACGCTACTGAATGAGATAAGATGTCGGACTACTAGCATAGTTAACTTAATTTATCTTAGGACAATACATTTAGCACCAAACCTAATTTGAGAAGTTTGAACCTTCAGTGTACCTAGGCCACAGACAAGGAAAGAAGCGTTAGTGTCGCCATGGTCTGTTGCGGCCATAGCCGCGCGACTCCAGCCGCAGTCACAGTTTAGATATACTTCATTTAATACTGGACTTCATAAAAAGCGAATCAAAATTAAATATTTACATGCTTGTAACTTGGCAAGTAAATTTATTAAAAAATTGGAATTATTTATTTCAAATAATATTCAATGATTTTTATGAATGAAGTAATAAAAAATAAGAATATAAATACATTTAAGAACCGCTTCGGTGGATACATGGACTAAGGCGCGACTCTCGCAATAGATTATACTGCCGATGATGGAGAGATCAGGTTTTGATCCTGGTCGGTTTTATTGAGGGTGTATGCTGGCGGCCGGGGTTAAATCCTCGGTCCCGGCATATATTTATCTGATTACCAAACCCTTCCTTCACCTCTGACAAGACATCTTGTGAATGTGGGGAATGACAGGCCTCCACCGTGGTTCGGATTCCACGTTAAACTGTAGGTCCTCCATTTCATCTCACATTAGCGTAAGTGCGTATAACCCGAACGGGTAGTAAGACGCGGTGCTAATAATAATAATAATAATAATAATAATATTGAGGGTGATTTTCCCTAAGTAGTTTCCTACTCTCGCTTTTTCTCCACGTAAACGCGCGTACATTTCCTTTAAATTCAACCTTCATTCCTAACAGATTAGGTAATTAGAACGTGTGCCTATAGGCCTAACAGGTAATAATAAGATGCGGTACTAAAAAATACTTCTAAGAAAATATGTATTTTAAGGAATAGATATTTAAGACCTTCCCCCCCCCCCC